>JAVRKA010000316.1:0-182715 GCA_034508555.1 Venustoraphidia nigricollis
AAATGCCTATCGACACCTATATCTGAAATGCCTATCGACACCTATATCTGAAATGCCTATCGACACCTATTTTTGAAATGCTATCGGAAACTACATCTGAAATGCCTATCAGCACCTATATTTGAAATGCCTATCGGCAACCATATCTGGAATGCCTATCGGCACCTATATTTGAAATGCCTATCGGCTTCTATATCTGAAATGCCTATCGGCACCTATTTTTAAAATGCCAATCGGCAACTATATCTGAAATGCCTATCGGCACCTATATCTGAAATGCCTATCGACACCTATATCTGAAATGCCTATCGACACCTATATCTGAAATGCCTATCGACACCTATATCTGAAATGCCTATCGACACCTATATCTGAAATGCCTATCGACACTTATATCTGAAATGCCAATCGACACCTATATCTGAAATGCCTATCGACACCTATATCTGAAATGCCTATCGACACCTATTTTTGAAATGCCTATCGGAAACTACATCTGAAATGCCTATCAGCACCTATATTTGAAATGCCAATCGGCAACCATATCTGGAATGCCTATCGGCACCTATATTTAAAATGCCTATCGGCTTCTATATCTGAAATGCCTATCGGCACCTATTTTTAAAATGCCAATCGGCAACTATATCTTAAATGCCTATCGGCACCTATATCTGAAATGCCTATCGACACCTATATTATCTGAAATGCCTATCGACACCTATATCTGAAATGCCTATCGACACCTATATCTGAAATGCCTATCGACACCTATATCTGAAATGCCTATCGACACCTATATCTGAAATGCCTATCGACACCTATATCTGAAATGCCTATCGACACCTATATCTGAAATGCCTATCGACACCTATATCTGAAATGCCTATCGACACCTATTTTTGAAATGTCTATCGGAAACTACATCTGAAATGCCTATCAGCACCTATATTTGAAATGCCTATCGGCAACCATATCTGGAATGCCTATCGGCACCTATATTTGAAATGCCTATCGGCTTCTATATCTGAAATGCCTATCGGCACCTATTTTTAAAATGCTAATCGGCAACTATATCTGAAATGCCTATCGGCACCTATATCTTAAATGCCTATCGACACCTATATCTGAAATGCCTATCGACACCTATATCTGAAATGCCTATCGACACCTACATCTGAAATGCCTATCGACACCTATATCTGAAATGCCTATCGACACCTATATCTGAAATGCCTATCGACACCTATATCTGAAATGCCTATCGACACGTATATCTGAAATGCCTATCGACACTTATTTTTGAAATGCCTATCGGAAACTACATCTGAAATGCCTATCAGCACCTATATTTGAAATGCCAATCGGCAACCATATCTGGAATGCCTATCGGCACCTATATTTGAAATGCCTATCGGCTTCTATATCTGAAATGCCTATCGGCACCTATTTTTAAAATGCCAATCGGCAACTATATCTGAAATGCCTATCGGCACCTATATCTGAAATGTCTATCGACACCTATATCTGAAATGCCTATCGACACCTATATCTGAAATGCCTATCGACACCTATATCTGAAATGCCTATCGACACCTATATCTGAAATGCCTATCGACACCTATATCTGAAATGCCTATCGACACCTATATCTGAAATGCCTATCGACACCTATATCTGAAATGCCTATCGACACCTATTTTTGAAATGCCTATCGGAAACTACATCTGAAATGCCTATCAGCACCTATATTTGAAATGCCTATCGGCAACCATATCTGGAATGCCTATCGGCACCTATATTTGAAATGCCTATCGGCTTCTATATCTGAAATGCCTATCGGCACCTATTTTTAAAATGCCAATCGGCAACTATATCTGAAATGCCTATCGGCACCTATATCTGAAATGCCTATCGACACCTATATCTGAAATGCCTATCGACACCTATATCTGAAATGCCTATCGACACCTATATCTGAAATGCCTTGCGACACCTATATCTGAAATGCCTATCGACACCTATATCTGAAATGCCTATCGACACCTATATCTGAAATGCCTATCGACACCTATATCTGAAATGCCTATCGACACCTATTTTTGAAATGCCTATCGGAAACTACATCTGAAATGCCTATCAGCACCTATATTTGAAATGCCTATCGGCAACCATATCTGGAATGCCTATCGGCACCTATATTTGAAATGCCTATCGGCTTCTATATCTGAAATGCCTATCGGCACCTATTTTTAAAATGCCAATCGGCAACTATATCTGAAATGCCTATCGGCCCTATATCTGAAATGCCTATCGACACCTATATCTGAAATGCCTATCGACACCTATATCTGAAGTGCCTATCGACACCTATATCTGAAATGCCTATCGACACCTATATCTGAAATGCCTATCGACACCTATATCTGAAATGCCTATCGACACCTATATCTGAAATGCCTATCGACACCTATATCTGAAATGCCTATCGACACCTATTTTTGAAATGCCTATCGGAAACTACATCTGAAATGCCTATCAGCACCTATATTTGAAATGCCAATCGGCAACCATATCTGGAATGCCTACCGGCACCTATATTTGAAATGCCTATCGGCTTCTATATCTGAAATGCCTGTCGGCACCTATTTTTAAAATGCCAATCGGCAACTATATCTGAAATGCCTATCGGCACCTATATCTGAAATGCCTATCGACACCTATATCTGAAATGCCTATCGACACCTATATCTGAAATGCCTATCGACACCTATATCTGAAATGCCTATCGACATCTATATCTGAAATGCCTATCGACACCTATATCTGAAATGCCTATCGACACCTATTTTTGAAATGCCTATCGGAAACTACATCTGAAATGCCTATCAGCACCTATATTTGAAATGCCTATCGGCAACCATATCTGGAATGCCTATCGGCACCTATATTTAAAATGCCTATCGGCTTCTATATCTGAAATGCCTATCGGCACCTATTTTTAAAATGCCAATCGGCAACTATATCTGAAATGCCTATCGGCACCTATATCTGAAATGCCTATCGACACCTATATCTGAAATGCCTATCGACACCTATATCTGAAATGCCTATCGACACCTATATCTGAAATGCCTATCGACACCTATATCTGAAATGCCTATCGACACCTATATCTGAAATGCCTATCGACACCTATATCTGAAATGCCTATCGACACCTATATCTGAAATGCCTATCGACACCTAATTTTGAAATGCCAATCGGAAACTACATCTGAAATGCCTATCAGCACCTATATTTGAAATGCCAATCGGCAACCATATCTGGAATGCCTATGGGCACCTCTATTTGAAATGCCTATCGGCTTCTATATCTGAAATGCCTATCGGCACCTATTTTTAAAATGCCAATCGGCAACTATATCTGAAATGCCTATCGGCACCTATATCTGAAATGCCTATCGACACCTATATCTGGAATGCCTATCGACACCTATATCTGAAATGCCTATCGACACCTATATCTGAAATGCCTATCGACACCTATATCTGAAATTCCTATCGACACCTATATCTGAAATGCCTATCGACACCTATATCTGAAATGCCTATCGACACCTATATCTGAAATGCCTATCGACACCTATTTTTGAAATGCCTATCGGAAACTACATCTGAAATGCCTATCAGCACCTATATTTGAAATGCCTATCGGCAACCATATCTGGAATGCCTATCGGCACATATATTTGAAATGCCTATCGGCTTCTATATCTGAAATGCCTATCGGCGCCTATTTTTAAAATGCCAATCGGCAACTATATCTGAAATGCCTATCGGCACCTATATCTGAAATGCCTATCGACACCTATATCTGAAATGCCTATCGACACCTATATCTGAAATGCCTATCGACACCTATATCTGAAATGCCTATCGATACCTATATCTGAAATGCCTATCGACACCTATATCTGAAATGCCTATCGACACCTATATCTGAAATGCCTATCGACACCTATATCTGAAATGCCTATTGACACCTATATCTGAAATGCCTATCGACACCTATTTTTGAAATGCCTATCGGAAACTACATCTGAAATGCCTATCAGCACCTATATTTGAAATGCCTATCGGCAACCATATCTGGAATGCCTATCGGCACCTATATTTGAAATGCCTATCGGCTTCTATATCTGAAATGCCTATCGGCACCTATTTTTAAAATGCCAATCGGCAACTATATCTGAAATGCCTATCGGCACCTATATCTGAAATGCCTGTCGACACCTATATCTGAAATGCCTATCGACACCTATCTCTGAAATGCCTATCGACACCTATATCTGAAATGCCTATCGACACCTATATCTGAAATGCCTATCGACACCTATATCTGAAATGCCTATCGACACCTATATCTGAAATGCCTATCGACACCTATATCTGAAATGCCTATCGACACCTATATCTGAAAAGCCTATCGACACCTATTTTTGAAATGCCTATCTTAAACTACATCCGAAATGCCTATCAGCACCTATATTTGAAATGCCTATCGGCAACCATATCTGGAATGCCTATCGGCACCTATATTTGAAATGCCTATCGGCTTCTATATCTGAAATGCCTATCGGCACCTATTTTTAAAATGCCAATCGGCAACTATATCTGAAATGCCTATCGGCACCTATATCTGAAATGCTTATCGACACCTATATCTGAAATGCCTATCGACACCTATATCTGAAATGCCTATCGACACCTATATCTGAAATGCCTATCGACACCTATATCTGAAATGCCTATCGACACCTATATCTGAAATGCCTATCGACACCTATTTTTGAAATGCCTATCGGAAACTACATCTGAAATGCCTATCAGCACCTATATTTGAAATGCCTATCGGCAACCATATCTGGAATGCCTATCGGCACCTATATTTGAAATGCCTATCGGCTTCTATATCTGAAATGCCTATCGGCACCTATTTTAAAAATGCCAATCGGCAACTATATCTGAAATGCCTATCGGCACCTATATCTGAAATGCCTATCGACACCTATATCTGAAATGCCTATCGACACCTATATCTGAAATGCCTATCGACACCTATATCTGAAATGCCTATCGACACCTATATCTGAAAGGCCTATCGACACCTATATCTGAAATGCCTATCGACACCTATATCTGAAATGCCTATCGACACCTATATCTGAAATGCCTATCGACACCTATTTTTGAAGTGCCTATCGGAAATTACATCTGAAATGCCTATCAGCACCTATATTTGAAATGCCTATCGGCAACCATATCTGGAATGCCTATCGGTACCTATATTTGAAATGCCTATCGGCTTCTATATCTGAAATGCCTATCGGCACCTATTTTTAAAATGCCAATCGGCAACTATATCTGAAATGCCTATCGGCACCTATATCTGAAATGCCTATCGACACCTATATCTGAAATGCCTATCGACACCTATATCTGAAATGCCTATCGACACCTATATCTGAAATGCCTATCGACACCTATATCTGAAATGCCTATCGACACCTATATCTGAAATGCCTATCGACACCTATATCTGAAATGCTTATCGACACCTATATCTGAAATGCCTATCGACACCTATATCTGAAATGCCTATCGACACCTATATCTGAAATGCCTATCGACACCTATATCTGAAATTCCTTTCGACACCTATTTTTAAATGCCTATCGGAAACTACATCTAAAATGCCTATCAGCACCTATATTTGAAATGCCTATCGGCAACCATATCTGGAATGCCTATCGGCACCTATATTTGAAATGCCTATCGGCTTCTATATCTGAAATGCCTATCGGCACCTATATCTGAAATGCCTATCGACACCTATATCTGAAATGCCTATCGACACCTATATCTGAAATGCCTATCGACACCTATATCTGAAATGCCTATCGACACCTATATCTGAAATGCCTATCGACACCTATATCTGAAATGCCTATCGACACCTATATCTGAAATGCCTATCGACACCTATATCTGAAATGCCTATCGACACCTATTTTTGAAATGCCTATCGGAAACTACATCTGAAATGCCTATCAGCACCTATATTTGAAATGCCTATCGGCAACCATATCTGGAATGCCTATCGGCACCTATATTTGAAATGCCTATCGGCTTCTATATCTGAAATGCCTATCGGCACCTATTTTTAAAATGCCAATCGGCAACTATATCTGAAATGCCTATCGGCACCTATATCTGAAATGCCTATCGACACCTATATCTGAAATGCCTATCGACACCTATATCTGAAATGCCTATCGACACCTATATCTGAAATGCCTATCGACACCTATATCTGAAATGCCTATCGACACCTATATCTGAAATGCCTATCGACACCTATATCTGAAATGCCTATCGACACCTATTTTTGAAATGCCTATCGGAAACTACATCTGAAATGCCTATCAGCACCTATATTTGAAATGCCTATCGGCAACCATATCTGGAATGCCTATCGGCACCTATATTTGAAATGCCTATCGGCTTCTATATCTAAAATGCCTATCGACACCTATATCTGAAATGCCTATCGACACCTATATCTGAAATGCCTATCGACACCTATATCTGAAATGCCTATCGGCACCTATATCTGAAATGCCTATCGACACCTATATCTGAAATGCCTATCGACACCTATATCTGAAATGCCCTTCGACCCCTATATCTGAAATGCCTATCGACATCTATATCTGAAATGCCTATCGACACCTATATCTGAAATGCCTATCGACACCTATTTTTGAAATGCCTATCGGAAACTACATCTGAAATGCCTATCAGCACCTATATTTGAAATGCCTATCGGCAACCATATCTGGAATGCCTATCGGCACCTATATTTGAAATGCCTATCGGCTTCTATATCTGAAATGCCTATCGGCACCTATTTTTAAAATGCCAATCGGCAACTATATCTGAAATGCCTATCGGCACCTATATCTGAAATGCCTATCGACACCTATATCTGAAATGCCTATCGACACCTATATCTGAAATGCCTATCGACACCTATATCTGAAATGCCTATCGACACCTATATCTGAAATGCCTATCGACACCTATATCTGAAATGCCTATCGACACCTATATCTGAAATGCCTATCGACACCTGTATCTGAAATGCCTATCGACACCTATATCTCAAATGCCTATCGACACCTATTTTTGAAATGCCTATAGGAAACTACATCTGAAATGCCTATCAGCACCTATATTTAAAATGCCTATCGGCAACCATATCTGGAATGCCTATCGGCACCTATATTTGAGATGCCTATCGGCTTCTATATCTGAAATGCCTATCGGCACCTATTTTTAAAATGCCAATCGGCAACTATATCTGAAATGCCTATCGGCACCTATATCTGAAATGCCTATCGACACCTATATCTGAAATGCCTATCGACACCTATATCTGAAATGCCTATCGACACCTATATCTGAAATGCCTATCGACACCTATATCTGAAATGCCTATCGACACCTATATCTGAAATGCCTATCGACACCTATATCTGAAATGCCTATCGACACCTATATCTGAAATGCCTATCGACACCTATATCTGAAATGCTTATCGACACCTATTTTTGAAATGCCTATCGGAAACTACATCTGAAATGCCTATCAGCACCTATATTTGAAATGCCTATCGGCAACCATATCTGGAATACCTATCGGCACCTATATTTGAAATGCCTATCGGCTTCTATATCTGAAAGGCCTATCGGCACCCATTTTTAAAATGCCAATCGGCAACTATATCTGAAATGCCTATCGGCACCTATATCTGAAATGCCTATCGACACCTATATCTGAAATGCCTATCGACACCTATATCTGAAATGCCTATCGACACCTATATCTGAAATGCCTATCGACACCTATTTTTGAAATGCCTATCGGAAACTACATCTGAAATGCCTTTTAAGCACCGATATTTGAAATGCCTATCGGCAACCAAATCTGGAATGCCTATCGGCACCTATATTTGAAATGCCTATCGGCTTCTATATCTGAAATGCCTATCGGCACCTATTTTTAAAATGCCAATCGGCAACTATATCTGAAATGCCTATCGACACCTATATCTGAAATGCCTATCGACACCTATACCTGAAATGCCTATCGACACCTATATCTGAAATGCCTATCGACACCTATATCTGAAATGCCTATCGACACCTATATCTGAAATGCCTATCGACACCTATATCTGAAATGCCTATCGACACCTATATTTGAAATGCCTATCGGCTTCTATATCTGAAATGCCTATCAGCACCAATTTTTAAAATGCCAATCGGCAACTATATCAGCTGAAATGCCTATCGGCACCTATATCTGAAATGCCTATCGACACCTATATCTGAAATGCCTATCGACACCTATATCTGAAATGCCTATCGACACCTATATCTGAAATGCCTATCGACACTTATATCTGAAATGCCTATCGACACCTATATCTGAAATGCCTATCGACACCTATATCTGAAATGCCTATCGACACCTATATCTGAAATGCCTATCGACACCTATATCTGAAATGCCTTTCGACACCTATATCTGAAATGCCTATCGACACCTATATCTGAAATGCCTATCGACACCTATTTTTGAAATGCCTATCGGAAACTACATCTGAAATGCCTATCAGCACCTATATTTGAAATGCCAATCGGCAACCATATCTGGAATGCCTATCGGCACCTATATTTGAAATGCCTATCGGCTTCTATATCTGAAATGCCTATCGGCACTTATTTTTAAAATGCCAATCGGCAACTATATCTGAAATGCCTATCGGCACCTATATCTGAAATGCCTATCGACACCTATATCTGAAATGCCTATCGACACCTATATCTGAAATGCCTATCGACACCTATATCTGAAATGCCTATCGACACCTATATCTGAAATGCCTATCGACACCTATATCTGAAATGCCCATCGACACCTATATCTGAAATGCCTATCGACACCTATATCTGAAATGCCTATCGACACCTATATCTGAAATGCCTATCGACACCTATATCTGAAATGCCTATCGACACCTATATCTGAAATGCCTTTCGACACCTATTTTTAAATGCCTATCGGAAACTACATCTAAAATGCCTATCAGCACCTATATTTGAAATGCCTATCGGCAACCATATCTGGAATGCCTATCGGCACCTATATTTGAAATGCCTATCGGCTTCTATATCTGAAATGCCTATCGGCACCTATTTTTAAATGCCAATCGGCAAATATATCTGAAATGCCTATCGGCACCTATATCTGAAATGCCTATCGACACCTATATCTGAAATGCCTATCGACACCTATATCTGAAATGCCTATCGACACCTATATCTGAAATGCCTATCGACACCTATATCTGAAATGCCTATCGACACCTATATCTGAAATGCCTATCGACACCTATATCTGAAATGCCTATCGACACCTATATCTGAAATGCCTATCGACACCTATATCTGAAATGCCTATCGACACCTATTTTTGAAATGCCCATCGGAAACTACATCTGAAATGCCTATCAGCACCTATATTTGAAATGCCTATCGGCAACCATATCTGGAATGCCTATCGGCACCTATATTTGAAATGCCTATCGGCTTCTATATCTGAAATGCCTATCGGCACATATTTTTAAAATGCCAATCGGCAACTATATCTGAAATGCCTATCGGCACCTATATCTGAAATGCCTATCGACACCTATATCTGAAATGCCTATCGACACCTATATCTGAAATGCCTATCGACACCTATATCTGAAATGCCTATCGACACCTATATTTGAAATGCCTATCGGCTTCTATATCTGAAATGCCTATCGGCACCAATTTTTAAAATGCCAATCGGCAACTATATCAGCTGAAATGCCTATCGGCACCTATATCTGAAATGCCTATCGACACCTATATCTGAAATGCCTATCGGCACCTATATCTGAAATGCCTATCGACACCTATATCTGAAATGCCACTCGACACCTATATCTGAAATGCCTATCGACACCTATATCTGAAATGCCTATCGACACCTATATCTGAAATGCCTATCGACACCTATATCTGAAATGCCTATCGACACCTATATCTGAAATGCCTATCGACACCTATATCTGAAATGCCTATCGACACCTATATCTGAAATGCCTATCGACACCTATTTTTGAAATGCCTATCGGAAACTACATCTGAAATGCCTATCAGCACCTATATTTGAAATGCCTATCTGCAACCATATCTGGAACGCCTATCGGCACCTATATTTAAAATGCTTATCGGCTTCTATATCTGAAATGTCTATCGGCACCTATTTTTAAAATGCCAATCGGCAACTATATCTGAAATGCCTATCGGCACCTATATCTGAAATGCCTATCGACACCTATATCTGAAATGCCTATCGACACCTATATCTGAAATGCCTATCGACACCTATATCTGAAATGCCTATCGACACCTATATCTGAAATGCCTATCGACACCTATATCTGAAATGCCTATCGACACCTATTTTTGAAATGCCTATCGGAAACTACATCTGAAATGCCTTTTAAGCACCGATATTTGAAATGCCTATCGGCAACCAAATCTGGAATGCCTATCGGCACCTATATTTGAAATGCCTATCGGCTTCTATATCTGAAATGCCTATCGGCACCTATTTTTAAAATGCCAATCGGCAACTATATCTGAAATGCCTATCGGCACCTATATCTGAAATGCCTATCGACACCTATATCTGAAATGCCTATCGACACCTATATCTGAAATGCCTATCGACACCTATATCTGAAATGCCTATCGACACCTATATCTGAAATGCCTATCGACACCTATTTTTGAAATGCCTATCGGAAACTACATCTGAAATGCCTATCAGCACCTATATTTGAAATGCCTATCGGCAACCATATCTGGAATGCCTATCGGCACCTATATTTGAAATGCCTATCGGCTTCTATATCTGAAATGCCTATCGGCACCTATTTTTAAAATGCCAATCGGCAACTATATCTGAAATGCCTATCGGCACCTATATCTGAAATGCCTATCGACACCTATATCTGAAATGCCTATCGACACCTATATCTGAAATGCCTATCGACACCTATATCTGAAATGCCTATCGACACCTATATCTGATATGCCTATCGACACCTATATCTGAAATGCCTATCGACACCTATATCTGAAATGCCTATCGACACTTATTTTTGAAATGCCTATCGGAAACTACATCTGAAATGCCTATCAGCACCTATATTTGAAATGCCTATCGGCTTCTATATCTGAAATGCCTATCGGCAACTATTTTTAAAATGCCAATCGGCAACTATATCTGAAATGCCTATCGGCACCTATATCTGAAATGCCTATCGACACCTATATCTGAAATGCCTATAGACACCTATATCTGAAATGCCTATCGACACCTATATCTGAAATGCCTATAGACACCTATATCTGAAATGCCTATCGACACCTATATCTAAAATGCCTATCGACACCTATATCTGAAATGCCTATCGACACCTATATCTGAAATGCCTATCGACACCTATATCTGAAATGCCTATCGACACCTATATCTGAAATGCCTATCGACACCTATATCTGAAATGCCTATCGACACCTATTTTTGAAATGCCTATCGGAAACTACATCTGAAATGCCTATTAGCACCTTTATTTGAAATGCCTATCGGCAACCATATCTGGAATGCCTATCGGCACCTATATTTGAAATGCCTATCGGCTTCTATATCTGAAATGCCTATCGGCACATATTTTTAAAATGCCAATCGGCAACTATATCTGAAATGCCTATCGGCACATATATCTGAAATGCCTATCGACACCTATATCTGAAATGCCTATCGACACCTATATCTGAAATGCCTATCGACACCAATATCTGAAATGCCTATCGACACCTATATCTGAAATGCCTAACGACACCTATATCTGATTTGCCTATCGACACCTATATCTGAAATGCCTATCGACACCTATATCTGAAATGCCTATCGACACCTATATCTGAAATGCCTATCGACACCTATTTTTGAAATGCCTATCGGAAACTACATCTGAAATGCCTATCAGCACCTATATTTGAAATGCCTATCGGCAACCATATCTGAAATGCCTATCGGCACCTATATCTGAAATGCCTATCGACACCTATATCTGAAATGCCTATCGACACCTATATCTGAAATGCCTATCGACACCTATATCTGAAATGCCTCTCGACACCTATATCTGAAATGCCTATCGACACCTATATCTGAAATGCCTATCGACACCTATATCTGAAATGCCTATCGACACCTATATCTGAAATGCCTATCGACACCTATATCTGAAATGCCTATCGACACCTATATCTGAAATGCCTATCGACACCTATTTTTGAAATGCCTATCGGAAACTACATCTGAAATGCCTATCAGCACCTATATTTGAAATGCCTATCGGCAACCATATCTGGAACGCCTATCGGCACCTATATTTAAAATGCCTATCGGCTTCTATATCTGAAATGCCTATCGGCACCTATTTTTAAAATGCCAATCGGCAACTATATCTGAAATGCCTATCGGCACCTATATCTGAAATGCCTATCGACACCTATATCTGAAATGCCTATCGACACCTATATCTGAAATGCCTATCGACACCTATATCTGACGAAATAAATATATACCCACAAAACACCAAACCGTATCGAAAAACTCTCGACGTACGTTTCGCCAACCAAGTTGGCATCATCAGGAGATGATTAAATCTAAATACAAAAAACTAGCTTCCTACCTTATATAATGGTTTAAAAAATTACCTGAACTATAACTAAAGGAACAAAATTGACCATAGAGAAAGAAATGCCTATCGGAAACTACATCTGAAATGCCTATCAGCACCTATATTTGAAATGCCAATCGGCAACCATATCTGGAATGCCTATCGGCACCTATATTTGAAATGCCTATCGGCTTCTATATCTGAAATGCCTATCGGCACCTATTTTTAAAATGCCAATCGGCAACTATATCTTAATTGCCTATCGGCACCTATATCTGAAATGCCTATCGACACCTATATCTGAAATGCCTTTCGACACCTATATCTGAAATGCCTATCGACACCTATATCTGAAATGCCTATCGACACCTATATCTGAAATGCCTATCGACAACTATATCTGAAATGCCTATCGACACCTATATCTGAAATGCCTATCGACACCTATATCTGAAATGCCTATCGACACCTATATCTGAAATGCCTATCGACACCTATTTTTGAAATGCCTATCGGAAACTACATCTGAAATGCCTATCAGCACCTATATTTGAAATGCCTATCGGCAACCATATCTGGAATGCCTATCGGCACCTATATTTGAAATGCCTATCGGCTTCTATATCTGAAATGCCTATCGGCACCTATTTTTAAAATGCCAATCGGCAACTATATCTGAAATGCCTATCGGCACCTATATCTGAAATGCCTATCGACACCTATATCTGAAATGCCTATCGACACCTATATCTGAAAAGCCTATCGACACCTACATCTGAAATGCCTATCGACACCTATATCTAAAATGCCTATCGACACCTATATCTGATATGCCTATCGACACCTATATCTGAAATGCCTATCGACACGTATATCTGAAATGCCTATCGACACCTATTTTTGAAATGCCTATCGGAAACTACATCTGAAATGCCTATCAGCACCTTTATTTGAAATGCTAATCGGCAACCATATCTGGAATGCCTATCGGCACCTATATTTGAAATGCCTATCGGCTTCTATATCTGAAATGCCTATCGGCACCTATTTTTAAAATGCCAATCGGCAACTATATCTGTAATGCCTATCGGCACCTATATCTGAAATGCCTATCGACACCTATATCTGAAATGCCTATCGGCACCTATATCTGAAATGCCTATCGACACCTATATCTCAAATGCCTATCGACACCTATATCTGAAATGCCTATCGACACCTATATCTGAAATGCCTATCGACACCTATATCTGAAATGCCTATCGACACCTATATCTAAAATGCCTATCGACACCTATATCTGAAATGCCTATCGACACCTATTTTTGAAATGCCTATCGGAAACTACATCTGAAATGCCTATCAGCACCTATATTTGGAATGCCTATCGGCAACCATATCTGGAATGCCTATCGGCACCTATATTTGAAATGCCTATCGGCTTCTATATCTGAAATGCCTATCGGCACCTATTTTTAAAATGCCAATCGGCAACTATATCTGAAAGGCCTATCGGCACCTATATCTGAAATGCCTATCGACACCTATATCTGAAATGCCTATCGACACCTATATCTGAAATGCCTATCGACACCTATATCTGAAATGCCTATCGACACCTATATCTTAAATGCCTATCGACACCTATATCTGAAATGTCTATCGACACCTATATCTGAAATGCCTATCGACACCTATATCTGAAATGCCTATCGACACCTATTTTTGAAATGCCTATCGGAAACTACATCTGAAATGCCTATCAGCACCTATATTTGAAATGCCTATCGGCAACCATATCTGGAATGCCTATCGGCACCTAGATTTGAAATGCCTATCGGCTTCTATATCTGAAATGCCTATCGGCACCTATTTTTAAAATGCCAATCGGCAACTATATCTGAAATGCCTATCGGCACCTATATCTGAAATGCCTATCGACACCTATATCTGAAATGCCTATCGACACCTATTTCTGAAATGCCTATCGACACCTATATCTGAAATGCCTATCGACACCTATATCTGAAATGCCTATCGACACCTATATCTGACTTGCCTATCGACACCTATATCTGAAATGCCTATCGACACCTATATCTGAAATGCCTATCGACACTTATATCTGAAATGCCTATCGACACCTTTATCTGAAATGCCTATCGACACCTATTTTTGAAATGCCTATCGGAAACTACATCTGAAATGCCTATCAGCACCTATATTTGAAATGCCTATCGGCAACCATATCTGGAATGCCTATCGGCACCTATATTTGAAATGCCTATCGGCTTCTATATCTAAAATGCCTATCGGCACCTATTTTTAAAATGCAAATCGGCCACTATATCTGAAATGCCTATCGGCACCTATATCTGAAATGCCTATCGACACCTATATCTGAAATGCCTATCGACACCTATATCTGAAATGCCTATCGACACCTATATTTGAAATGCCTATCGGAAACTACATCTGAAATGCCTATCAGCACCTATATTTGAAATGCCTATCGGCAACCATATCTTGAATGCCAATCGGCACCTATATTTGAAATGCCTATCGGCTTCTATATCTGAAATGCCTATCGGCACCTATTTTTAAAATGCCAATCGGCAACTATATCTGAAATGCCTATCGGCACCTATAACTGAAATGCCTATCGACACCTATATCTGAAATGCCTATCGACACCTATTTCTGAAATGCCTAATGACACCTATATCTGAAATGCCTATCGACACCTATATCTGAAATGCCTATCGACACCTATATCTGAAATGCCTATCGACACCTATATCTGAAATGCCTATCGACACCTATATCTGAAATGCCTATCGACACCTATATCTGAAATGCCTATCGACACCTATATCTGAAATGCCTATCGACACCTATTTTTGAAATGCCTATCGGAAACTACATCTGAAATGCCTATCAGCACCTATATTTGAAATGCCTATCGGCAACCATATCTGGAATGCCTATCGGCACCTATATTTGAAATGCCTATCGGCTTCTATATCTGAAATGCCTATCGGCACCTATTTTTAAAATGCCAATCGGCAACTATATCTGAAATGCCTATCGGCACCTATATCTGAAATGCCTATCGACACCTATATCTGAAATGCCTATCGACACCTATATCTGAAATGCCTATCGACACCAATATCTGAAATGCCTATCGACACCTATATCTGAAATGCCTATCGACACCTATATCTGAAATGCCTATCGACACCTATATCTGAAATGCCTATCGACACCTATTTTTGAAATGCCTATCGGAAACTACATCTGAAATGCCTATCAGCACCTATATTTGAAATGCCTATCGGCAACCATATCTGGAATGCCTATCGGCACCTATATTTGAAATGCCTATCGGCTTCTATATCTGAAATGCCTATCGGCACCTATTTTTAAAATGCCAATCGGCAACTATATCTGAAATGCCTATCGGCACCTATATCTGAAATGCCTATCGACACCTATATCTGAAATGCCTATCGACACCTATATCTGAAATGCCTATCGACACCTATATCTGAATTGCCTTACGACACCTATATCTGAAATGCCTATCGACACCTATATCTGAAATGCCTATCGACACCTATATCTGAAATGCCTATCGACACCTATATCTGAAATGCCTATCGACACCTATTTTTGAAATGCCTATCGGAAACTACATCTAAAATGCCTATCAGCACCTATATTTGAAATGCCTATCGGCAACCATATTATCTGGAATGCCTATCGGCACCTATATTTGAAATGCCTATCGGCTTCTATATCTGAAATGCCTATCGGCACCTATTTTTAAAATGCCAATCGGCAACTATATCTGAAATGCCTATCGGCACCTATATCTGAAATGCCTATCGACATCTATATCTGAAATGCCTATCGACACCTATATCTGAAGTGCCTATCGACACCTATATCTGAAATGCCTATCGACACCTATATCTGAAATGCCTATCGACACCTATATCTGAAATGCCTATCGACACCTATTTTTGAAATGCCTATCGGAAACTACATCTGAAATGCCTATCAGCACCTATATTTGAAATGCCTATCGGCAACCATATCTGGAACGCCTATCGGCACCTATATTTAAAATGCCTATCGGCTTCTATATCTGAAATGCCTATCGGCACCTATTTTTAAAATGCCAATCGGCAACTATATCTGAAATGCCTATCGGCACCTATATCTGAAATGCCTATCGACACCTATATCTGAAATGCCTATCGACACCTATATCTGAAATGCCTATCGACACCTATATCTGAAATGCCTATCGACACCTATATCTGAAATGCCTATCGACACTTATATCTGATTTGCCTATTGACACCTATATCTGAAATGCCTATCGACACCTATATCTGAAATGCCTATCGACA
Source organism: Venustoraphidia nigricollis (assembly GCA_034508555.1). Classification (NCBI taxonomy): domain Eukaryota; kingdom Metazoa; phylum Arthropoda; class Insecta; order Raphidioptera; family Raphidiidae; genus Venustoraphidia; species Venustoraphidia nigricollis. Next base: position 17,340 of record JAVRKA010000316.1, read on the forward strand.
CCTATTTTTGAAATGCCTATCGGAAACTACATCTGAAATGCCTATCAGCACCTATATTTGAAATGCCAATCGGCAACCATATCTGGAATGCCTATCGGCACCTATATTTGAAATGCCTATCGGCTTCTATATCTGAAATGCCAATCGGCACCTATTTTTAAAATGCCAATCGGCAACTATATCTTAAATGCCTATCGGCACCTATATCTGAAATGCCTATCGACACCTATATCTGAAATGCCTTTCGACACCTATATCTGAAATGCCTATCGACACCTATATCTGAAATGCCTATCGACACCTATATCTGAAATGCCTATCGACAACTATATCTGAAATGCCTATCGACACCTATATCTGAAATGCCTATCGACACCTATATCTGAAATGCCTATCGACACCTATATCTGAAATGCCTATCGACACCTATTTTTGAAATGCCTATCGGAAACTACATCTGAAATGCCTATCAGCACCTATATTTGAAATGCCTATCGGCAACCATATCTGGAATGCCTATCGGCACCTATATTTGAAATGCCTATCGGCTTCTATATCTGAAATGCCTATCGGCACCTATTTTTAAAATGCCAATCGGCAACTATATCTGAAATGCCTATCGGCACCTATATCTGAAATGCCTATCGACATCTATATCTGAAATGCCTATCGACACCTATATCTGAAGTGCCTATCGACACCTATATCTGAAATGCCTATAGACACCTATATCTGAAATGCCTATCGACACCTATATCTGAAATGCCTATCGACACCTATTTTTGAAATGCCTATCGGAAACTACATCTGAAATGCCTATCAGCACCTATATTTGGAATGCCTATCGGCAACCATATCTGGAATGCCTATCGGCACCTATATTTGAAATGCCTATCGGCTTCTATATCTGAAATGCCTATCGGCACCTATTTTTAAAATGCCAATCGGCAACTATATCTGAAATGCCTATCGGCACCTATATCTGAAATGCCTATCGACACCTATATCTGAAATGCCTATCGACACCTATATCTGAAATGCCTATCGACACCTATATCTGAAATGCCTATCGACACCTATATCTTAAATGCCTATCGACACCTATATCTGAAATGTCTATCGACACCTATATCTGAAATGCCTATCGACACCTATATCTGAAATGCCTATCGACACCTATTTTTGAAATGCCTATCGGAAACTACATCTGAAATGCCTATCAGCACCTATATTTGAAATGCCTATCGGCAACCATATCTGGAATGCCTATCGGCACCTAGATTTGAAATGCCTATCGGCTTCTATATCTGAAATGCCTATGGGCACCTATTTTTAAAATGCCAATCGGCAACTATATCTGAAATGCCTATCGGCACCTATATCTGAAATGCCTATCGACACCTATATCTGAAATGCCTATCGACACCTATTTCTGAAATGCCTATCGACACCTATATCTGAAATGCCTATCGACACCTATATCTGAAATGCCTATCGACACCTATATCTGACTTGCCTATCGACACCTATATCTGAAATGCCTATCGACACCTATATCTGAAATGCCTATCGACACCTATATCTGAAATGCCTTTCGACACCTATATCTGAAATGCCTATCGACACCTATTTTTGAAATGCCTATCGGAAACTACATCTGAAATGCCTATCAGCACCTATATTTGAAATGCCTATCGGCAACCATATCTGGAATGCCTATCGGCACCTATATTTGAAATGCCTATCGGCTTTTATATCTGAAATGCCTATCGGCACCTATTTTTAAAATGCAAATCGGCCACTATATCTGAAATGCCTATCGGCACCTATATCTGAAATGCCTATCGACACCTATATCTGAAATGCCTATCGACACCTATATCTGAAATGCCTATCGACACCTATATTTGAAATGCCTATCGGAAACTACATCTGAAATGCCTATCAGCACCTATATTTGAAATGCCTATCGGCAACCATATCTTGAATGCCAATCGGCACCTATATTTGAAATGCCTATCGGCTTCTATATCTGAAATGCCTATCGGCACCTATTTTTAAAATGCCAATCGGCAACTATATCTGAAATGCCTATCGGCACCTATAACTGAAATGCCTATCGACACCTATATCTGAAATGCCTATCGACACCTATTTCTGAAATGCCTAATGACACCTATATCTGAAATGCCTATCGACACCTATATCTGAAATGCCTATCGACACCTATATCTGAAATGCCTATCGACACCTATATCTGAAATGCCTATCGACACCTATATCTGAAATGCCTATCGACACCTATATCTGAAATGCCTATCGACACCTATATCTGAAATGCCTATCGACACCTATTTTTGAAATGCCTATCGGAAACTACATCTGAAATGCCTATCAGCACCTATATTTGAAATGCCTATCGGCAACCATATCTGGAATGCCTATCGGCACCTATATTTGAAATGCCTATCGGCTTCTATATCTGAAATGCCTATCGGCACCTATTTTTAAAATGCCAATCGGCAACTATATCTGAAATGCCTATCGGCACCTATATCTGAAATGCCTATCGACACCTATATCTGAAATGCCTATCGACACCTATATCTGAAATGCCTATCGACACCTATATCTGAAATGCCTATCGACACCTATATCTGAAATGCCTATCGACACCTATATCTGAAATGCCTATCGACACCTATATCTGAAATGCCTATCGACACCTATTTTTGAAATGCCTATCGGAAACTACATCTGAAATGCCTATCAGCACCTATATTTGAAATGCCTATCGGCAACCATATCTGGAATGCCTATCGGCACCTATATTTGAAATGCCTATCGGCTTCTATATCTGAAATGCCTATCGGCACCTATTTTTAAAATGCCAATCGGCAACTATATCTGAAATGCCTATCGGCACCTATATCTGAAATGCCTATCGACACCTATATCTGAAATGCCTATCGACACCTATATCTGAAATGCCTATCGACACCTATATCTGAATTGCCTTACGACACCTATATCTGAAATGCCTATCGACACCTATATCTGAAATGCCTATCGACACCTATATCTGAAATGCCTATCGACACCTATATCTGAAATGCCTATCGACACCTATTTTTGAAATGCCTATCGGAAACTACATCTAAAATGCCTATCAGCACCTATATTTGAAATGCCTATCGGCAACCATATTATCTGGAATGCCTATCGGCACCTATATTTGAAATGCCTATCGGCTTCTATATCTAAAATGCCTATCGGCACCTATTTTTAAAATGCCAATCGGCAACTATATCTGAAATGCCTATCGGCACCTATATCTGAAATGCCTATCGACATCTATATCCGAAATGCCTATCGACACCTATATCTGAAGTGCCTATCGACACCTATATCTGAAATGCCTATCGACACCTATATCTGAAATGCCTATCGACACCTATATCTGAAATGCCTATCGACACCTATATCTGAAATGCCTATCGACACCTATATCTGAAATGCCTATCGACACCTATTTTTGAAATGCCTATCGGAAACTACATCTGAAATGCCTATCAGCACCTTTATTTGAAATGCCTATCGGCAACCATATTTGGAATGCCTATCGGCACCTATATTTGAAATGCCTATCGGCTTCTATATCTGAAATGCCTATCGGCACCTATTTTTAAAATGCCAATCGGCAACTATATCTGAAATGCCTATCGGCACCTATATCTGAAATGCCTATCGACACCTATATCTGAAATGCCTATCGACACCTATATCTGAAATGCCTATCGACACCTATATCTGAAATGCCTATCGACACCTATATCTGATATGCCTAACGACACCTATATCTGAAATGCCTATCGACACCTATATCTGAAATGCCTATCGACACCTATATCTGAAATGCCTATCGACACCTATTTTTGAAATGCCTATCGGAAACTACATCTGAAATGCCTATCAGCACCTATATTTGAAATGCCTATCGGCAACCATATCTGGAATGCCTATCGGCACCTATATTTGAAATGCCTATCGGCTTCTATATCTGAAATGCCCATCGGCACCTATTTTTAAAATGCCAATTGGCAACTATATCTGAAATGCCTATCGGCACCTATATCTGAAATGCCTATCGACACCTATATCTGAAATGCCTATCGACACCTATATCTGAAATGCCTATCGACACCTATATCTGAAATGCCTATCGACACCTATATCTGAAATGCCTATCTACATCTATATCTGAAATGCCTATCGACACCTATTTTTGAAATGCCTATCGGAAACTACATCTGAAATGCCTATCAGCACCTATATTTGAAATGCCAATCGGCAACCATATCTGGAATGCCTATCGGCACCTATATTTGAAATGCCTATCGGCTTCTATATCTGAAATGCCTATCGGCACCTATTTTTAAAATGCCAATCGGCAACTATATCTGAAATGCCTATCGGCACCTATATCTGAAATGCCTATCGGCACCTATATCTGAAATGCCTATCGACACCTATATCTGAAATGCCTATCGACACCTCTATCTGAAATGCCTATCGGCACCTATTTTTAAAATGCCAATCGGCAACTATATCTGAAATGCCTATCGGCACCTATATCTGAAATGCCTATCGACACCTATATCTGAAATGCCTATCGACACCTATATCTGAAATACCTATCGACACCTATATCTGAAATGCCTATCGACACCTATATCTGAAATGCCTATCGACACCTATATCTGAAATGCCTATCGACACCTATATCTGAAATGCCTATCGACACCTATATCTGAAATGCCTATCGACACCTATTTTTGAAATGCCTATCGGAAACTACATCTGAAATGCCTATCAGCACCTATATTTGAAATGCCTATCGGCAACCATATCTGGAATGCCTATCGGCACCTATATTTGAAATGCCTATCGGCTTCTATATCTGAAATGTCTATCGGAACCAATTTTTAAAATGCCAATCGGCAACTATATCAGCTGAAATGCCTATCGGCACCTATATCTGAAATGCCTATCGACACCTATATCTGAAATGCCTATCGACACCTATATCTGAAATGCCTATCGACACCTATATCTGAAATGCCTATCGACACCTATATCTGAAATGCCTATCGACACCTATATCTGAAATGCCTATCGACACCTATATCTGAAATGCCTATCGACACCTATATCTGAAATGCCTATCGGCACCTATTTTTGAAATGCCTATCGGAAACTACATCTGAAATGCCTATCAGCACCTATATTTGAAACGCCTATCGGCAACCATATCTGGAATGCCTACCGGCACCTATATTTGAAATTCCTATCGGCTTCTATATCTGAAATGCCTATCGGCACCTATTTTTAAAATGCCAATCGGCAACTATATCTGAAATGCCTATCGGCACCTATATCTGAAATGCCTATCTACACCTATATCTGAAATGCCTATCGACACCTATATCTGAAATGCCTATCGACACCTATATCTGAAATGCCTATCGACACCTATATCTGAAATGCCTATCGACACCTATATCTGAAATGCCTATCGACACCTATATCTGAAATGCCTATCGACACCTATTTTTGAAATGCCTATCGGAAACTACATCTTAAATGCCTATCAGCACCTATATTTGAAATGCCTATCGCCAACCATATCTGGAATGCCTATCGGCACCTATATTTGAAATGCCTATCGGCTTCTATATCTGAAATGCCTATCGGCACCTATTTTTAAAATGCCAATCGGCAACTATATCTGAAATGCCTATCGGCACCTATATCTGAAATGCCTATCGACACCTATATCTGAAATGCCTATAGACACCTATATCTGAAATGCCTATCGACACCTATATCTGAAATGCCTATCGACACCTATATCTGAAATGCCTATCGACACCTATATCTGAAATGCCTATCGACACCTATATCTGAATTGCCTTACGACACCTATATCTGAAATGCCTATCGACACCTATATCTGAAATGCCTATCGACACCTATATCTGAAATGCCTATCGACACCTATATCTGAAATGCCTATCGACACCTATTTTTGAAATGCCTATCGGAAACTACATCTAAAATGCCTATCAGCACCTATATTTGAAATGCCTATCGGCAACCATATTATCTGGAATGCCTATCGGCACCTATATTTGAAATGCCTATCGGCTTCTATATCTAAAATGCCTATCGGCACCTATTTTTAAAATGCCAATCGGCAACTATATCTGAAATGCCTATCGGCACCTATATCTGAAATGCCTATCGACATCTATATCCGAAATGCCTATCGACACCTATATCTGAAGTGCCTATCGACACCTATATCTGAAATGCCTATCGACACCTATATCTGAAAATGCCTATCGACACCTATATCTGAAATGCCTATCGACACCTATATCTGAAATGCCTATCGACACCTATATCTGAAATGCCTATCGACACCTATTTTTGAAATGCCTATCGGAAACTACATCTGAAATGCCTATCAGCACCTTTATTTGAAATGCCTATCGGCAACCATATTTGGAATGCCTATCGGCACCTATATTTGAAATGCCTATCGGCTTCTATATCTGAAATGCCTATCGGCACCTATTTTTAAAATGCCAATCGGCAACTATATCTGAAATGCCTATCGGCACCTATATCTGAAATGCCTATCGACACCTATATCTGAAATGCCTATCGACACCTATATCTGAAATGCCTATCGACACCTATATCTGAAATGCCTATCGACACCTATATCTGATATGCCTAACGACACCTATATCTGAAATGCCTATCGACACCTATATCTGAAATGCCTATCGACACCTATATCTGAAATGCCTATCGACACCTATTTTTGAAATGCCTATCGGAAACTACATCTGAAATGCCTATCAGCACCTATATTTGAAATGCCTATCGGCAACCATATCTGGAATGCCTATCGGCACCTATATTTGAAATGCCTATCGGCTTCTATATCTGAAATGCCCATCGGCACCTATTTTTAAAATGCCAATTGGCAACTATATCTGAAATGCCTATCGGCACCTATATCTGAAATGCCTATCGACACCTATATCTGAAATGCCTATCGACACCTATATCTGAAATGCCTATCGACACCTATATCTGAAATGCCTATCGACACCTATATCTGAAATGCCTATCTACATCTATATCTGAAATGCCTATCGACACCTATTTTTGAAATGCCTATCGGAAACTACATCTGAAATGCCTATCAGCACCTATATTTGAAATGCCAATCGGCAACCATATCTGGAATGCCTATCGGCACCTATATTTGAAATGCCTATCGGCTTCTATATCTGAAATGCCTATCGGCACCTATTTTTAAAATGCCAATCGGCAACTATATCTGAAATGCCTATCGGCACCTATATCTGAAATGCCTATCGGCACCTATATCTGAAATGCCTATCGACACCTATATCTGAAATGCCTATCGACACCTCTATCTGAAATGCCTATCGGCACCTATTTTTAAAATGCCAATCGGCAACTATATCTGAAATGCCTATCGGCACCTATATCTGAAATGCCTATCGACACCTATATCTGAAATGCCTATCGACACCTATATCTGAAATACCTATCGACACCTATATCTGAAATGCCTATCGACACCTATATCTGAAATGCCTATCGACACCTATATCTGAAATGCCTATCGACACCTATATCTGAAATGCCTATCGACACCTATATCTGAAATGCCTATCGACACCTATTTTTGAAATGCCTATCGGAAACTACATCTGAAATGCCTATCAGCACCTATATTTGAAATGCCTATCGGCAACCATATCTGGAATGCCTATCGGCACCTATATTTGAAATGCCTATCGGCTTCTATATCTGAAATGTCTATCGGAACCAATTTTTAAAATGCCAATCGGCAACTATATCAGCTGAAATGCCTATCGGCACCTATATCTGAAATGCCTATCGACACCTATATCTGAAATGCCTATCGACACCTATATCTGAAATGCCTATCGACACCTATATCTGAAATGCCTATCGACACCTATATCTGAAATGCCTATCGACACCTATATCTGAAATGCCTATCGACACCTATATCTGAAATGCCTATCGACACCTATATCTGAAATGCCTATCGGCACCTATTTTTGAAATGCCTATCGGAAACTACATCTGAAATGCCTATCAGCACCTATATTTGAAACGCCTATCGGCAACCATATCTGGAATGCCTACCGGCACCTATATTTGAAATTCCTATCGGCTTCTATATCTGAAATGCCTATCGGCACCTATTTTTAAAATGCCAATCGGCAACTATATCTGAAATGCCTATCGGCACCTATATCTGAAATGCCTATCTACACCTATATCTGAAATGCCTATCGACACCTATATCTGAAATGCCTATCGACACCTATATCTGAAATGCCTATCGACACCTATATCTGAAATGCCTATCGACACCTATATCTGAAATGCCTATCGACACCTATATCTGAAATGCCTATCGACACCTATTTTTGAAATGCCTATCGGAAACTACATCTTAAATGCCTATCAGCACCTATATTTGAAATGCCTATCGCCAACCATATCTGGAATGCCTATCGGCACCTATATTTGAAATGCCTATCGGCTTCTATATCTGAAATGCCTATCGGCACCTATTTTTAAAATGCCAATCGGCAACTATATCTGAAATGCCTATCGGCACCTATATCTGAAATGCCTATCGACACCTATATCTGAAATGCCTATAGACACCTATATCTGAAATGCCTATCGACACCTATATCTGAAATGCCTATCGACACCTATATCTGAAATGCCTATCGACACCTATATCTGAAATGCCTATCGACACCTATATCTGAAATGCCTATCGACACCTATATCTGAAATGCCTATCGACACCTATATCTGAAATGCCTATCGACACCTATTTTTGAAATGCCTATCGGAAACTACATCTGAAATGCCTATCAGCACCTTTATTTGAAATGCCTATCGGCAACCATATCTGGAATGCCTATCGGCACCTATATTTGAAATGCCTATCGGCTTCTATATCTGAAATGCCTATCGGCACATATTTTTAAAATGCCAATCGGCAACTATATCTGAAATGCCTATCGGCACCTATATCTGAAATGCCTATCGACACCTATATCTGAAATGCCTATCGACACCTATATCTGAAATGCCTATCGACACCTATATCTGAAATGCCTATCGACACCTATATCTGAAATGCCTATCGACACCTATATCTGATTTGCCTATCGACACCTATATCTGAAATGCCTATCGACACCTATATCTGAAATGCCTATCGACACCTATATCTGAAATGCCTATCGACACCTATTTTTGAAATGCCTATCGGAAACTACATCTGAAATGCCTATCAGCACCTATATTTGAAATGCCTATCGGCAACCATATCTGAAATGCCTATCGGCACATATATCTGAAATGCCTATCGACACCTATATCTGAAATGCCTGCCGACACCTATATCTGAAATGCCTATCGACACCTATATCTGAAATGCCTATCGACACCTATATCTGAAATGCCTATCGACACCTATATCTGAAATGCCTATCGACACCTATATCTGAAATGCCTATCGACACCTATATCTGAAATGCCTATCGACACCTATTATTGAAATGCCTATCGGAAACTACATCTGAAATGCCTATCAGCACCTATATTTGAAATGCCAATCGGCAACCATATCTGGAATGCCTATCGGCACCTATATTTGAAATGCCTATCGGCTTCTATATCTGAAATGCCTATCGGCACTTATTTTTAAAATGCCAATCGGCAACTATATCTGAAATGCCTATCGGCACCTATATCTGAAATGCCTATCGACACCTATATCTGAAATGCCTATCGACACCTATATCTGAAATGCCTATCGACACCTATATCTGAAATGCCTATCGACACATATTTTTGAAATGCCTATCGGAAACTACATCTGAAATGCCTATCAGCACCTATATTTGAAATGCCTATCGGCAACCATATCTGGAACGCCTATCGGCACCTATATTTGAAATGCCTATCGGCTTCTATATCTGAAATGCTTATCGGCACCTATTTTTAAAATGCCAATCGGCAACTATATCTGAAATGCCTATCGGCACCTATATCTGAAATGCCTATCGACACCTATATCTGAAATGCCTATCGACACCTATATCTGAAATGCCTATCGACACCTATATCTGAAATGCCTATCGACACCTATATCTGAAATGCCTATCGACACTTATATCTGAAATGCCTATCGACACCTATATCTGAAATGCCTATCGACACCTATATCTGAAATGCCTATCGACACCTATTTTTGAAATGCCTATCGGAAACTACATCTGAAATGCCTATCAGCACCTATATTTGAAATGCCAATCGGCAACCATATCTGGAAAGCCTATCGGCACCTATATTTGAAATGCCTATCGGCTTCTATATCTGAAATGCCTATCGGCACCTATTTTTAAAATGCCAATCGGCAACTATATCTTAAATGCCTATCGGAACCTATATCTGAAATGCCTATCGACACCTATATCTGAAATGCCTATCGACACCTATATCTGAAATGCCTATCGACACCTATATCTGAAATGCCTATCGACACCTATATCTGAAATGCCTATCGACACCTATATCTGAAATGCCTATCGACACCTATATCTGAAATGCCTATCGACATCTATATCTGAAATGCCTATCGACACCTATTTTTTAAATGCCTATCGGAAACTACATCTGAAATGCCTATCAGCACCTATATTTGAAATGCCTATCGGCAACCATATCTGGAATGCCTATCGGCACCTATATTTGAAATGCCATCGGCTTCTATATCTGAAATGCCTATCGGCACCTATTTTTAAAATGCCAATCGGCAACTATATCTGAAATGCCTATCGGCACCTATATCTGAAATGCCTATCGACACCTATATCTGAAATGCCTATCGACACCTATATCTGAAATGCCTATCGACACCTACATCTGAAATGCCTATCGACACCTATATCTGAAATGCCTATCGACACCTATATCTGAAATGCCTATCGACACCTATATCTGAAATGCCTATCGACACGTATATCTGAAATGCCTATCGACACCTATTTTTGAAATGCCTATCGGAAACTACATCTGAAATGCTTATCAGCACCTATATTTGAAATGCCAATCGGCAACCATATCTGGAATGCCTATCGGCACCTATATTTGAAATGCCTATCGGCTTCTATATCTGAAATGCCTATCGGCACCTATTTTTAAAATGCTAATCGGCAACTATATCTGAAATGCCTATCGGCACCTATATCTGAAATGCCTATCGACACCTATATCTGAAATGCCTATCGACACTTATATCTGAAATGCCTATCGACACCTATATCTGAAATGCCTATCGACACCTATATCTGAAATGCCTATCGACACCTATATCTGAAATGTCTATCGACACCTATATCTGAAATGCCTATCGACACCTATATCTGAAATGCCTATCGACACCTATTTTTGAAATGCCTATCGGAAACTACATCTGAAATGCCTATCAGCACCTATATTTGAAATGCCTATCGGCAACCATATCTGGAATGCCTATCGGCACCTATATTTGAAATGCCTATCGGCTTCTATATCTGAAATGCCTATCGGCACCTATTTTTAAAATGCCAATCGGCAACTATATCTGAAATGCCTATCGGCACCTATATCTGAAATGCCTATCGACACCTATATCTGAAATGCCTATCGACACCTATTTCTGAAATGCCTATCGACACCTATATCTGAAATGCCTATCGACACCTATATCTGAAATGCCTATCGACACCTATATTTGACTTGCCTATCGACACCTATATCTGAAATGCCTATCGACACCTATATCTGAAATGCCTATCGACACCTATATCTGAAATGCCTATCGACACCTATATCTGAAATGCCTATCGACACCTATTTTTGAAATGCCTATCGGAAACTACATCTGAAATGCCTATCAGCACCTATATTTGAAATGCCTATCGGCAACCATATCTGAAATGCCGATCGGCACCTATATCTGAAATGCCTATCGACACCTATATCTGAAATGCCTATCGACACCTATATCTGAAATGCCTATCGACACCTATATCTGAAATGCCTATCGACACCTATATCTGAAATGCCTATCGACACCTATATTTGAAATGCCTATCGACACCTATTTTTGAAATGCCTATCGGAAACTACATCTGAATTGCCTATCAGCACCTATATTTGAAATGCCTATCGGCAACCATATCTGGAATGCCTATCGGCACCTATATTTGAAATGCCTATCGGCTTCTATATCTGAAATGCCTATCGGCACCTATTTTTAAAATGCCAATCGGCAACTATATCTGAAATGCCTATCGGCACCTATATCTGAAATGCCTATCGACACCTATATCTGAAATGCCTATCGACACCTATATCTGAAATGCCTATCGACACCTATTTTTGAAATGCCTATCGGAAACTACATCTGAAATGCCTATCAGCACCTATATTTGAAATGCCTATCGGCAACCATATCTGGAATGCCAATCAGGACCTATATTTGAAATGCCTATCGGCAACCATATCTGGAATGCCTATCGGCACCTATATTTGAAATGCCTATCGGCTTCTATATCTGAAATGCCTATCGGCACCTATTTTTAAAATGCCAATCGGCAACTATATCTGAAATGCCTATCGGAACCAATATCTGAAATGCCTATCGACACCTATATCTGAAATGCCTATCGACACCTATATCTGAAATGCCTATCGACACCTATATCTGAAATGCCTATCGACACCTATATCTGAAATGCCTATCGACACCTATATCTGAAATGCCTATCGACACCTATATCTGAAATGCCTATCGACACCTATATCTGAAATGCCTATCGACACCTATTTTTGAAATGCCTATCGGAAACTACATCTGAAATGCCTATCAGCACCTATATTTGAAATGCCTATCGGCAACCATATCTGGAATGCCTATCGGCACCTATATTTGAAATGCCTATCGGCTTCTATATCTGAAATGCCTATCGGCACCTATTTTTAAAATGCCAATCGGCAACTATATCTGAAATGCCTATCGGCACCTATATCTGAAATGCCTATCGACACCTATATCTGAAATGCCTATCGACACCTATATCTGAAATGCCTATCGACACCTATATCTGAAATGCCTTACGACACCTATATCTGAAATGCCTATCGACACCTATATCTGAAATGCCTATCGACACCTATATCTGAAATGCCTATCGACACCTATATCTGAAATGCCTATCGACACCTATTTTTGAAATGCCTATCGGAAACTACATCTGAAATGCCTATCAGCACCTATATTTGAAATGCCTATCGGCAACCATATCTGGAATGCCTATCGGCACCTATATTTGAAATGCCTATCGGCTTCTATATCTGAAATGCCTATCGGCACCTATTTTTAAAATGCCAATCGGCAACTATATCTGAAATGCCTATCGGCACCTATATCTGAAATGCCTATCGACACCTATATCTGAAACGCCTATCGACACCTATATCTGAAGTGCCTATCGACACCTATATCTGAAATGCCTATCGACACCTATATCTGAAATGCCTATCGACACCTATATCTGAAATGCCTATCGACACCTATATCTGAAATGCCTATCGACACCTATATCTGAAATGCCTATCGACACCTATATCTGAAATGCCTATCGACACCTATTTTTGAAATGCCTATCGGAAACTACATCTGAAATGCCTATCAGCACCTATATTTGAAATGCCTATCGGCAACCATATCTGAAATGCCTATCGGCACCTATATCTGAAATGCCTATCGACACCTATATCTGAAATGCCTATCGACACCTATATCTGAAATGCCTATCGACACCTATATCTGAAATGCCTATCGACACCTATATCTGAAATGCCTATCGACACCTATATCTGAAATGCCTATCGACACCTATATCTGAAATGCCTATCGACACCTATTTTTGAAATGCCTATCGGAAACTACATCTGAAATGCCTATCAGCACCTATATTTGAAATGCCAATCGGCAACCATATCTGGAATACCTATCGGCACCTATATTTGAAATGCCTATCGGCTTCTATATCTGAAATGCCTATCGGCACTTATTTTTAAAATGCCAATCGGCAACTATATCTGAAATGCCTATCGGCACCTATATCTGAAATGCCTATCGACACCTATATCTGAAATGCCTATCGACACCTATATCTGAAATGCCTATCGACACCTATATCTAAAATGCCTATCGACACCTATATCTGAAATGCCTATCGACACCTATATCTGAAATGCCTATCGACACCTATATCTGAAATGCCTATCGACACCTATATCTAAAAATGCCTATCGACACCTATATCTGAAATGCCTATCGACACCTATTTTTGAAATGCCTATCGGAAACTACATCTGAAATGCCTATCAGCACCTATATTTGAAATGCCTATCGGCAACCATATTTGGAACGCCTATCGGCACCTATATTTGAAATGCCTATCGGCTTTTATATCTGAAATGCCTATCGGCACCTATTTTTAAAATGCCAATCGGCAACTATATCTGAAATGCCTATCGGCACCTATATCTAAAATGCCTATCGACACCTATATCTGAAATGCCTATCGACACCTATATCTTAAATGCCTATCGACACCTATATCTGAAATGCCTATCGACACCTATATCTGAAATGCCTATCGACACTTATATCTGAAATGCCTATCGACACCTATATCTGAAATGCCTATCGACACCTATATCTGAAATGCCTATCGACACCTATTTTTGAAATGCCTATCGGAAACTACATCTGAAATGCCTATCAGCACCTATATTTGAAATGCCAATCGGCAACCATATCTGGAATGCCTATCGGCACCTATATTTGAAATGCCTATCGGCTTCTATATCTGAAATGCCTATCGGCACCTATTTTTAAAATGCCAATCGGCAACTATATCTTAAATGCCTATCGGCACCTATATCTGAAATGCCTATCGACACCTATATCTGAAATGCCTATCGACACTTATATCTGAAATGCCTATCGACACCTATATCTGAAATGCCTATCGACACCTATATCTGAAATGCCTATCGACACCTATATCTGAAATGCCTATCGACACCTATATCTGAAATGCCTATCGACACCTATATCTAAAATGCCTATCGACACCTATATCTGAAATGCCTATCGACACCTATTTTTGAAATGCCTATCGGAAACTACACCTGAAATGCCTATCAGCACCTATATTTGAAATGCCTATCGGCAACCATATCTGGAATGCCTATCGGCACCTATATTTGAAATGCCTATCGGCTTCTATATCTGAAATGCCTATCGGCACCTATTTTTAAAATGCCAATCGGCAACTATATCTGAAATGCCTATCGGCACCTATATCTGAAATGCCTATCGACACCTATATCTGAAATGCCTATCGACACCTATATCTGAAATGCCTATCGACACCTACATCTGAAATGCCTATCGACACCTATATCTGAAATGCCTATCGACACCTATATCTGAAATGCCTATCGACACCTATATCTGAAATGCCTATCGACACGTATATCTGAAATGCCTATCGACACCTATTTTTGAAATGCCTATCGGAAACTACATCTGAAATGCCTATCAGCACCTATATTTGAAATGCCAATCGGCAACCATATCTGGAATGCCTATCGGCACCTATATTTGAAATGCCTATCGGCTTCTATATCTGAAATGCCTATCGGCACCTATTTTTGAAATGCCAATCGGCAACTATATCTGAAATGCCTATCGGCACCTATATCTGAAATGCCTATCGACACCTATATCTGAAATGCCTATCGACACCTATATCTGAAATGCCTATCGACACCTATATCTGAAATGCCTATCGACACCTATATCTGAAATGCCTATCGACACTTATGTCTGAAATGCCTATCGACACCTATATCTGAAATGCCTATCGACACCTATATCTGAAATGCCTATCGACACCTATTTTTGAAATGCCTATCGGAAACTACATCTGAAATGCCTATCAGCACCTATATCTGAAATGCCTATCGACACCTATATCTGAAATGCCTATCGACACCTATATCTGAAATGCCTATCGACACCTATATCTGAAATGCCTATCGACACCCATTTTTGAAATGCCTATCGGAAACTACATCTGAAATGCCTATCAGCACCTATATTTGAAATGCCTATCGGCAACCATATCTGGAATGCCTATCGGCACCTATATTTGAAATGCCTATCGGCTTCTATATCTGAAATGCCTATCGGCACCTATTTTTAAAATGCCAATCGGCAACTATATCTGAAATGCCTATCGGCACCTATATCTGAAATGCCTATCGACACCTATATCTGAAATGCCTATCGACACCTATATCTGAAATGCCTATCGACAACTACATCTGAAATGCCTATCGACACCTATATCTGAAATGCCTATCGACACCTATATCTGAAATGCCTATCGACACCTATATCTGAAATGCCTATCGACACGTATATCTGAAATGCCTATCGGCACCTATTTTTAAAATGCCAATCGGCAACTATATCTGAAATGCCTATCGGCACCTATATCTGAAATGCCTATCGACACCTATATCTGAAATGCCTATCGACACCTATATCTGAAATGCCTATCGACACCTATATCTCAAATGCCTATCGACACCTATATCTGAAATGCCTATCGACACCTATATCTGAAATGCCTATCGACACCTATATCTGAAATGCCTATCGACACCTATATCTGAAATGCCTATCGACACCTATATCTGAAATGCCTATCGACACCTATTTTTGAAATGCCTATCGGAAACTACATCTGAAATGCCTATCAGCACCTATATTTGAAATGCCTATCGGCAACCATATCTGGAATGCCTATCGGCACCTATATTTGAAATGCCTATCGGCTTCTATATCTGAAATGCCTATCGGCACCTATTTTTAAAATGCCAATCGGCAACTATATCTGAAAGGCCTATCGGCACCTATATCTGAAATGCCTATCGACACCTATATCTGAAATGCCTATCGACACCTATATCTGAAATGCCTATCGACACCTATATCTGAAATGCCTATCGACACCTATATCTGAAATGCCTATCGACACCTATATCTGAAATGTCTATCGACACCTATATCTGAAATGCCTATCGACACCTATATCTGAAATGCCTATCGACACCTATTTTTGAAATGCCTATCGGAAACTACATCTGAAATTCCTATCAGCACCTATATTTGAAATGCCTATCGGCAACCATATCTGGAATGCCTATCGGCACCTATATTTGAAATGCCTATCGGCTTCTATATCTGAAATGCCTATCGGCTTCTATATCTGAAATGCCTATCGGCACCTATTTTTAAAATGCCAATCGGCAACTATATCTTAAATGCCTATCGGCACCTATATCTGAAATGCCTATCGACACCTATATCTGAAATGCCTATCGACACCTATATCTGAAATGCCTATCGACACCTATATCTGAAATGCCTATCGACACCTATATCTGAAATGCCTATCGACACCTATATCTGAAATGCCTATCGACACCTATATCTGAAATGCCTATCGACACCTATATCTAAAATGCCTATCGACACCTATATCTGAAATGCCTATCGACACCTATATCTTAAATGCCTATCGACACCTATATCTGAAATGCCTATCGACACCTATATCTGAAATGCCTATCGACACTTATATCTGAAATGCCTATCGACACCTATATCTGAAATGCCTATCGACACCTATATCTGAAATGCCTATCGACACCTATTTTTGAAATGCCTATCGGAAACTACATCTGAAATGCCTATCAGCACCTATATTTGAAATGCCAATCGGCAACCATATCTGGAATGCCTATTGGCACCTATATTTGAAATGCCTATCGGCTTCTATATCTGAAATGCCTATCGGCACCTATTTTTAAAATGCCAATCGGCAACTATATCTTAAATGCCTATCGGCACCTATATCTGAAATGCCTATCGACACCTATATCTGAAATGCCTATCGACACCTATATCTGAAATGCCTATCGACACCTATATCTGAAATGCCTATCGACACCTATATCTGAAATGCCTATCGACACCTATATCTGAAATGCCTATCGACACCTATATCTGAAATGCCTATCGACACCTATATCTGAAATGCCTATCGACACCCATTTTTGAAATGCCTATCGGAAACTACATCTGAAATGCCTATCAGCACCTATATTTGAAATGCCTATCGGCAACCATATCTGGAATGCCTATCGGCACCTATATTTGAAATGCCTATCGGCTTCTATATCTGAGATGCCTATCGGCACCTATTTTTAAAATGCCAATCGGCAACTATATCTGAAATGCCTATCGGCACCTATATCTGAAATGCCTATCGACACCTATATCTGAAATGCCTATCGACACCTATATCTGAAATGCCTATCGACAACTACATCTGAAATGCCTATCAGCACCTATATTTGAAATGCCTATCGGCAACCATATCTGGAATGCCTATCGGCACCTATATTTGAAATGCCTATCGGCTTTTATATCTGAAATGCCTATCGGCACCTATTTTTAAAATGCCAATCGGCAACTATATCTTAAATGCCTATCGGCACCTATATCTGAAATGCCTATCGACACCTATATCTGAAATGCCTATCGACACCTATATCTGAAATGCCTATCGACACCTATATCTGAGATGCCTATCGACACCTATATCTGAAATGCCTATCGACACCTATATCTGAAATGCCTATCGACACCTATATCTGAAATACCTATCGACACCTATATCTGAAATGCCTATCGACACCTACATCTGAAATGCCTATCGACACCTATATCTGAAATGCCTATCGACACCTATATCTGAAATGCCTATCGACACCTATATCTGAAATGCCTATCGACACGTATATCTGAAATGCCTATCGACACCTATTTTTGAAATGCCTATCGGAAACTACATCTGAAATGCTTATCAGCACCTATATTTGAAATGCCAATCGGCAACCATATCTGGAATGCCTATCGGCACCTATATTTGAAATGCCTATCGGCTTCTATATCTGAAATGCCTATCGGCACCTATTTTTAAAATGCCAATCGGCAACTATATCTGAAATGCCTATCGGCACCTATATCTGAAATGCCTATCGACACCTATATCTGAAATGCCTATCGACACCTATATCTGAAACGCCTATCGACATCTATATCTCAAATGCCTATCGACACCTATATCTGAAATGCCTATCGACACCTATATCTGAAAAGCCTATCGACAACTATATCTGAAATGCCTATCGACACCTATATCTGAAATGCCTATCGACACCTATATCTGAAATGCCTATCGACACCTATTTTTGAAATGCCTATCGGAAACTACATCTGAAATGCAAATCAGCACCTATATTTGAAATGCCTATCGGCAACCATATCTGGAATGCCTATCGGCACCTATATTTGAAATGCCTATCGGCTTCTATATCTGAAATGCCTATCGGCACCTATTTTTAAAATGCTAATCGGCAACTATATCTGAAATGCCTATCGGCACCTATATCTGAAATGCCTATCGACACCTATATCTGAAATGCCTATCGACACCTATATCTGAATTGCCTATCGACACCTATATCTGAAATGCCTATCGACACCTATATCTGAAATGCCTATCGACACCTATATCTGAAATGTCTATCGACACCTATATCTGAAATGCCTATCGACACCTATATCTGAAATGCCTATCGACACCTATTTTTGAAATGCCTATCGGAAACTACATCTGAAATGCCTATCAGCACCTATATTTGAAATGCCTATCGGCAACCATATCTGGAATGCCTATCGGCACCTATATTTGAAATGCCTATCGGCTTCTATATCTGAAATGCCTATCGGCACCTATTTTTAAAATGCCAATCGGCAACTATATCTGAAATGCCTATCGGCACCTATATCTGAAATGCCTATCGACACCTATATCTGAAATGCCTATCGACACCTATTTCTGAAATGCCTATCGACACCTATATCTGAAATGCCTATCGACACCTATATCTGAAATGCCTATCGACACCTATATTTGACTTGCCTATCGACACCTATATCTGAAATGACTATCGACACCTATATCTGAAATGCCTATCGACACCTATATCTGAAATGCCTATCGACACCTATATCTGAAATGCCTATCGACACCTATTTTTGAAATGCCTATCGGAAACTACATCTGAAATGCCTATCAGCACCTATATTTGAAATGCCTATCGGCAACCATATCTGAAATGCCTATCGGCACCTATATCTGAAATGCCTATCGACACCTATATCTGAAATGCCTATCGACACCTATATCTGAAATGCCTATCGACACCTATATCTGAAATGCCTATCGACACCTATATCTGAAATGCCTATCGACACCTATATCTGAAATGCCTATCGACACCTATATCTGAAATGCCTATCGACACCTATATTTGAAATGCCTATCGACACCTATTTTTGAAATGCCTATCGGAAACTACATCTGAAATGCCTATCAGCACCTATATTTGAAATGCCTATCGGCAACCATATCTGGAATGCCTATCGGCACCTATATTTGAAATGCCTATCGGCTTCTATATCTGAAATGCCTATCGGCACCTATTTTTAAAATGCCAATCGGCAACTATATCTGAAATGCCTATCGGCACCTTTATCTGAAATGCCTATCGACACCTATATTTGAAATGCCTATCGACACCTATATCTGAAATGCCTATCGACACCTATTTTTGAAATGCCTATCGGAAACTACATCTGAAATGCCTATCAGCACCTATATTTGAAATGCCTATCGGCAACCATATCTGGAATGCCAATCGGCACCTATATTTGAAATGCCTATCGGCTTCTATATCTGAAATGCCTATCGGCACCTATTTTTAAAATGCCAATCGGCAACTATATATGAAATGCCTATCGGCACCTATAACTGAAATGCCTATCGACACCTATATCTGAAATGCCTATTGACACCTATTTCTGAAATGCCTATCGACACCTATATCTGAAATGCCTATCGACACCTATATCTGAAATGCCTATCGACACCTATATCTGAAATGCCTATCGACACCTATATCTGAAATGCCTATCGACACCCATATCTGAAATGCCTATCGACACCTATATCTGAAATGCCTATCGACACCTATATCTGAAATGCCTATCGACACCTATTTTTGAAATGCCTATCGGAAACTACATCTGAAATGCCTATCAGTACCTATATTTGAAATGCCTATCGGCAACCATATCTGGAATGCCTATCGGCACCTATATTTGAAATGCCTATCGGCTTCTATATCTGAAATGCCTATCGGCACCTATTTTTAAAATGCCAATCGGCAACTATATCTGAAATGCCTATCGGAACCAATATCTGAAATGCCTATCGACACCTATATCTGAAATGCCTATCGACACCTATATCTGAAATGCCTATCGACACCTATATCTGAAATGCCTATCGACACCTATATCTGAAATGCCTATCGACACCTATATCTGAAATGCCTATCGACACCTATATCTGAAATGCCTATCGACACCTATATCTGAAATGCCTATCGACACCTATTTTTGAAATGCCTATCGGAAACTACATCTGAAATGCCTATCAGCACCTATATTTGAAATGCCTATCGGCAACCATATCTGGAATGCCTATCGGCACCTATATTTGAAATGCCTATCGGCTTCTATATCTGAAATGCCTATCGGCACCTATTTTTAAAATGCCAATCGGCAACTATATCTGAAATGCCTATCGGCACCTATATCTGAAATGCCTATCGACACCTATATCTGAAATGCCTATCGACACCTATATCTGAAATGCCTATCGACACCTATATCTGAAATGCCTTACGACACCTATATCTGAAATGCCTATCGACACCTATATCTGAAATGCCTATCGACACCTATATCTGAAATGCCTATCGACACCTATATCTGAAATGCCTATCGACACCTATTTTTGAAATGCCTATCGGAAACTACATCTGAAATGCCTATCAGCACCTATATTTGAAATGCCTATCGGCAACCATATCTGGAATGCCTATCGGCACCTATATTTGAAATGCCTATCGGCTTCTATATCTGAAATGCCTATCGGCACCTATTTTTAAAATGCCAATCGGCAACTATATCTGAAATGCCTATCGGCACCTATATCTGAAATGCCTATCGACACCTATATCTGAAACGCCTATCGACACCTATATCTGAAGTGCCTATCGACACCTATATCTGAAATGCCTATCGACACCTATATCTGAAATGCCTATCGACACCTATATCTGAAATGCCTATCGACACCTATATCTGAAATGCCTATCGACACCTATATCTGAAATGCCTATCGACACCTATATCTGAAATGCCTATCGACACCTATTTTTGAAATGCCTATCGGAAACTACATCTGAAATGCCTATCAGCACCTATATTTGAAATGCCTATCGGCAACCATATCTGAAATGCCTATCGGCACCTATATCTGAAATGCCTATCGACACCTATATCTGAAATGCCTATCGACACCTATATCTGAAATGCCTATCGACACCTATATCTGAAATGCCTATCGACACCTATATCTGAAATGCCTATCGACACCTATATCTGAAATGCCTATCGACACCTATATCTGAAATGCCTATCGACACCTATTTTTGAAATGCCTATCGGAAACTACATCTGAAATGCCTATCAGCACCTATATTTGAAATGCCAATCGGCAACCATATCTGGAATACCTATCGGCACCTATATTTGAAATGCCTATCGGCTTCTATATCTGAAATGCCTATCGGCACTTATTTTTAAAATGCCAATCGGCAACTATATCTGAAATGCCTATCGGCACCTATATCTGAAATGCCTATCGACACCTATATCTGAAATGCCTATCGACACCTATATCTGAAATGCCTATCGACACCTATATCTAAAATGCCTATCGACACCTATATCTGAAATGCCTATCGACACCTATATCTGAAATGCCTATCGACACCTATATCTGAAATGCCTATCGACACCTATATCTAAAAATGCCTATCGACACCTATATCTGAAATGCCTATCGACACCTATTTTTGAAATGCCTATCGGAAACTACATCTGAAATGCCTATCAGCACCTATATTTGAAATGCCTATCGGCAACCATATTTGGAACGCCTATCGGCACCTATATTTGAAATGCCTATCGGCTTTTATATCTGAAATGCCTATCGGCACCTATTTTTAAAATGCCAATCGGCAACTATATCTGAAATGCCTATCGGCACCTATATCTAAAATGCCTATCGACACCTATATCTGAAATGCCTATCGACACCTATATCTTAAATGCCTATCGACACCTATATCTGAAATGCCTATCGACACCTATATCTGAAATGCCTATCGACACTTATATCTGAAATGCCTATCGACACCTATATCTGAAATGCCTATCGACACCTATATCTGAAATGCCTATCGACACCTATTTTTGAAATGCCTATCGGAAACTACATCTGAAATGCCTATCAGCACCTATATTTGAAATGCCAATCGGCAACCATATCTGGAATGCCTATCGGCACCTATATTTGAAATGCCTATCGGCTTCTATATCTGAAATGCCTATCGGCACCTATTTTTAAAATGCCAATCGGCAACTATATCTTAAATGCCTATCGGCACCTATATCTGAAATGCCTATCGACACCTATATCTGAAATGCCTATCGACACTTATATCTGAAATGCCTATCGACACCTATATCTGAAATGCCTATCGACACCTATATCTGAAATGCCTATCGACACCTATATCTGAAATGCCTATCGACACCTATATCTGAAATGCCTATCGACACCTATATCTAAAATGCCTATCGACACCTATATCTGAAATGCCTATCGACACCTATTTTTGAAATGCCTATCGGAAACTACACCTGAAATGCCTATCAGCACCTATATTTGAAATGCCTATCGGCAACCATATCTGGAATGCCTATCGGCACCTATATTTGAAATGCCTATCGGCTTCTATATCTGAAATGCCTATCGGCACCTATTTTTAAAATGCCAATCGGCAACTATATCTGAAATGCCTATCGGCACCTATATCTGAAATGCCTATCGACACCTATATCTGAAATGCCTATCGACACCTATATCTGAAATGCCTATCGACACCTACATCTGAAATGCCTATCGACACCTATATCTGAAATGCCTATCGACACCTATATCTGAAATGCCTATCGACACCTCTATCTGAAATGCCTATCGACACGTATATCTGAAATGCCTATCGACACCTATTTTTGAAATGCCTATCGGAAACTACATCTGAAATGCCTATCAGCACCTATATTTGAAATGCCAATCGGCAACCATATCTGGAATGCCTATCGGCACCTATATTTGAAATGCCTATCGGCTTCTATATCTGAAATGCCTATCGGCACCTATTTTTGAAATGCCAATCGGCAACTATATCTGAAATGCCTATCGGCACCTATATCTGAAATGCCTATCGACACCTATATCTGAAATGCCTATCGACACCTATATCTGAAATGCCTATCGACACCTATATCTGAAATGCCTATCGACACCTATATCTGAAATGCCTATCGACACTTATGTCTGAAATGCCTATCGACACCTATATCTGAAATGCCTATCGACACCTATATCTGAAATGCCTATCGACACCTATTTTTGAAATGCCTATCGGAAACTACATCTGAAATGCCTATCAGCACCTATATCTGAAATGCCTATCGACACCTATATCTGAAATGCCTATCGACACCTATATCTGAAATGCCTATCGACACCTATATCTGAAATGCCTATCGACACCCATTTTTGAAATGCCTATCGGAAACTACATCTGAAATGCCTATCAGCACCTATATTTGAAATGCCTATCGGCAACCATATCTGGAATGCCTATCGGCACCTATATTTGAAATGCCTATCGGCTTCTATATCTGAAATGCCTATCGGCACCTATTTTTAAAATGCCAATCGGCAACTATATCTGAAATGCCTATCGGCACCTATATCTGAAATGCCTATCGACACCGATATCTGAAATGCCTATCGACACCTATATCTGAAATGCCTATCGACAACTACATCTGAAATGCCTATCGACACCTATATCTGAAATGCCTATCGACACCTATATCTGAAATGCCTATCGACACCTATATCTGAAATGCCTATCGACACGTATATCTGAAATGCCTATCGGCACCTATTTTTAAAATGCCAATCGGCAACTATATCTGAAATGCCTATCGGCACCTATATCTGAAATGCCTATCGACACCTATATCTGAAATGCCTATCGACACCTATATCTGAAATGCCTATCGACACCTATATCTCAAATGCCTATCGACACCTATATCTGAAATGCCTATCGACACCTATATCTGAAATGCCTATCGACACCTATATCTGAAATGCCTATCGACACCTATATCTGAAATGCCTATCGACACCTATATCTGAAATGCCTATCGACACCTATTTTTGAAATGCCTATCGGAAACTACATCTGAAATGCCTATCAGCACCTATATTTGAAATGCCTATCGGCAACCATATCTGGAATGCCTATCGGCACCTATATTTGAAATGCCTATCGGCTTCTATATCTGAAATGCCTATCGGCACCTATTTTTAAAATGCCAATCGGCAACTATATCTGAAAGGCCTATCGGCACCTATATCTGAAATGCCTATCGACACCTATATCTAAAATGCCTATCGACACCTATATCTGAAATGCCTATCGACACCTATATCTGAAATGCCTATCGACACCTATATCTGAAATGCCTATCGACACCTATATCTGAAATGTCTATCGACACCTATATCTGAAATGCCTATCGACACCTATATCTGAAATGCCTATCGACACCTATTTTTGAAATGCCTATCGGAAACTACATCTGAAATTCCTATCAGCACCTATATTTGAAATGCCTATCGGCAACCATATCTGGAATGCCTATCGGCACCTATATTTGAAATGCCTATCGGCTTCTATATCTGAAATGCCTATCGGCTTCTATATCTGAAATGCCTATCGGCACCTATTTTTAAAATGCCAATCGGCAACTATATCTTAAATGCCTATCGGCACCTATATCTGAAATGCCTATCGACACCTATATCTGAAATGCCTATCGACACCTATATCTGAAATGCCTATCGACACCTATATCTGAAATGCCTATCGACACCTATATCTGAAATGCCTATCGACACCTATATCTGAAATGCCTATCGACACCTATATCTGAAATGCCTATCGACACCTATATCTAAAATGCCTATCGACACCTATATCTGAAATGCCTATCGACACCTATATCTTAAATGCCTATCGACACCTATATCTGAAATGCCTATCGACACCTATATCTGAAATGCCTATCGACACTTATATCTGAAATGCCTATCGACACCTATATCTGAAATGCCTATCGACACCTATATCTGAAATGCCTATCGACACCTATTTTTGAAATGCCTATCGGAAACTACATCTGAAATGCCTATCAGCACCTATATTTGAAATGCCAATCGGCAACCATATCTGGAATGCCTATTGGCACCTATATTTGAAATGCCTATCGGCTTCTATATCTGAAATGCCTATCGGCACCTATTTTTAAAATGCCAATCGGCAACTATATCTTAAATGCCTATCGGCACCTATATCTGAAATGCCTATCGACACCTATATCTGAAATGCCTATCGACACCTATATCTGAAATGCCTATCGACACCTATATCTGAAATGCCTATCGACACCTATATCTGAAATGCCTATCGACACCTATATCTGAAATGCCTATCGACACCTATATCTGAAATGCCTATCGACACCTATATCTGAAATGCCTATCGACACCCATTTTTGAAATGCCTATCGGAAACTACATCTGAAATGCCTATCAGCACCTATATTTGAAATGCCTATCGGCAACCATATCTGGAATGCCTATCGGCACCTATATTTGAAATGCCTATCGGCTTCTATATCTGAAATGCCTATCGGCACCTATTTTTAAAATGCCAATCGGCAACTATATCTGAAATGCCTATCGGCACCTATATCTGAAATGCCTATCGACACCTATATCTGAAATGCCTATCGACACCTATATCTGAAATGCCTATCGACAACTACATCTGAAATGCCTATCGACACCTATATCTGAAATGCCTATCGACACCTATATCTGAAATGCCTATCGACACCTATATCTGAAATGCCTATCGACACGTATATCTGAAATGCCTATCGGCACCTATTTTTAAAATGCCAATCGGCAACTATATCTGAAATGCCTATCGGCACCTATATCTGAAATGCCTATCGACACCTATATGTGAAATGCCTATCGACACCTATATCTGAAATGCCTATCGACACCTATATCTCAAATGCCTATCGACACCTATATCTGAAATGCCTATCGACACCTATATCTGAAATGCCTATCGACACCTATATCTGAAATGCCTATCGACACCTATATCTGAAATGCCTATCGACACCTATATCTGAAATGCCTATCGACACCTATTTTTGAAATGCCTATCGGAAACTACATCTGAAATGCCTATCAGCACCTATATTTGAAATGCCTATCGGCAACCATATCTGGAATGCCTATCGGCACCTATATTTGAAATGCCTATCGGCTTCTATATCTGAAATGCCTATCGGCACCTATTTTTAAAATGCCAATCGGCAACTATATCTGAAAGGCCTATCGGCACCTATATCTGAAATGCCTATCGACACCTATATCTGAAATGCCTATCGACACCTATATCTGAAATGCCTATCGACACCTATATCTGAAATGCCTATCGACACCTATATCTGAAATGCCTATCGACACCTATATCTGAAATGTCTATCGACACCTATATCTGAAATGCCTATCGACACCTATATCTGAAATGCCTATCGACACCTATTTTTGAAATGCCTATCGGAAACTACATCTGAAATTCCTATCAGCACCTATATTTGAAATGCCTATCGGCAACCATATCTGGAATGCCTATCGGCACCTATATTTGAAATGCCTATCGGCTTCTATATCTGAAATGCCTATCGGCACCTATTTTTAAAATGCCAATCGGCAACTATATCTGAAATGCCTATCGGCACCTATATCTGAAATGCCTATCGACACCTATATCTGAAATGCCTATCGACACCTACATCTGAAATGCCTATCGAATCCTATATCTGAAATTCCTATCGACACCTATATCTGAAATGCCTATCGACACCTATATCTGAAATGCCTATCGACACGTATATCTGAAATGCCTATCGACACCTATTTTTGAAATGCCTATCGGAAACTACATCTGAAATGCCTATCAGCACCTATATTTGAAATGCCAATCGGCAACCATATCTGGAATGCCTATCGGCACCTATATTTGAAATGCCTATCGGCTTCTATATCTGAAATGCCTATCGGCACCTATTTTTAAAATGCCAATCGGCAACTATATCTGAAATGCCTATCGGCACCTATATCTGAAATGCCTATCGACACCTATATCTGAAATGCCTATCGACACCTATATCTGAAATGCCTATCGACACCTATATTTCAAATGCCTATCGACACCTATTTCTGAAATGCCTATCGACACCTATATCTGAAATGCCTATCGACACCTATATCTGAAATGCCTATCGACACCTATATCTGAAATGCCTATCGACACCTATATCTGAAATGCCTATCGACACCTATTTTTGAAATGCCTATCGGAAACTACATCTGAAATGCCTATCAGCACCTATATTTGAAATGCCTATCGGCAACCATATCTGGAATGCCTATCGGCACCTATATTTGAAATGCCTATCGGCTTCTATATCTGAAATGCCTATCGGCACCTATTTTTAAAATGCCAATCGCCAACTATATCTGAAATGCCTATCGGCACCTATATCTGAAATGCCTATCGACACCTATATCTGAAATGCCTATCGACACCTATATCTGAAATGCCTATCGACACCTATATCTGAAATGCCTATCGACACCTATATCTGAAATGCCTATCGACACCTATATCTGAAATGTCTATCGACACCTATATCTGAAATGCCTATCGACACCTATATCTGAAATGCCTATCGACACCTATTTTTGAAATGCCTATCGGAAACTACATCTGAAATGCCTATCAGCACCTATATTTGAAATGCCTATCGGCAACCATATCTGGAATGCCTATCGGCACCTATATTTGAAATGCCTATCGGCTTCTATATCTGAAATGCCTATCGGCACCTATTTTTAAAATGCCAATCGGCAACTATATCTGAAATGCCTATCGGCACCTATATCTGAAATGCCTATCGACACCTATATCTGAAATGCCTATCGACACCTATATCTGAAATGCCTATCGACACCTATTTTTGAAGTGCCTATCGGAAACTACATCTGAAATGCCTATCAGCACCTATATTTGAAATGCCTATCGGCAACCATATCTGGAATGCCAATCGGCACCTATATTTGAAATGCCTATCGGCTTCTATATCTGAAATGCCTATCGGCACCTATTTTTAAAATGCCAATCGGCAACTATATATGAAATGCCTATCGGCACCTATAACTGAAATGCCTATCGACACCTATATCAAAAATGCCTATCGACACCTATTTCTGAAATGTCTATCGACACCTATATCTGAAATGCCTATCGACACCTATATCTGAAATGCCTATCGACACCTATATCTGAAATGCCTATCGACACCTATATCTGAAATGCCTATCGACACCTATATCTGAAATGCCTATCGAAACCTATATCTGAAATGCCTATCGACACCTATATCTGAAATGCCTATCGACACCTATTTTTGAAATGCCTATCGGAAACTACATCTGAAATGCCTATCAGTACCTATATTTGAAATGCCTATCGGCAACCATATCTGGAATGCCTATCGGCACCTATATTTGAAATGCCTATCGGCTTCTATATCTGAAATGCCTATCGGCACCTATTTTTAAAATGCCAATCGGCAACTATATCTGAAATGCCTATCGGCACCTCTATCTGAAATGCCTATCGACACCTATATCTGAAATGCCTATCGACACCTATATCCGAAATGCCTATCGACACCTATATCTGAAATGCCTATCGACACCTATATCTGAAATGCCTATCGACACCTCTATCTGAAATGCCTATCGACACCTATATCTGAAATGCCTATCGACACCTATATCTGAAATGCCTATCGACACCTATTTTTGAAATGCCTATCGGAAACTACATCTGAAATGCCTATCAGCACCTATATTTGAAATGCCTATCGGCAACCATATCTGGAATGCCTATCGGCACCTATATTTGAAATGCCTATCGGCTTCTATATCTGAAATGCCTATCGGCACCTATTTTTAAAATGCCAATCGGCAACTATATCTGAAATGCCTATCGGCACCTATATCTGAAATGCCTATCGACACCTATATCTGAAATGCCTATCGACACCTATATCTGAAATGCCTATCGACACTTATATCTGAAATGCCTTACGACACCTATATCTGAAATGCCTATCGACACCTATATCTGAAATGCCTATCGACACCTATATCTGAAATGCCTATCGACACCTATATCTGAAATGCCTATCGACACCTATTTTTGAAATGCCTATCGGAAACTACATCTGAAATGCCTATCAGCACCTATATTTGAAATGCCTATCGGCAACCATATCTGGAATGCCTATCAGCACCTATATTTGAAATGCCTATCGGCTTCTATATCTGAAATGCCTATCGGCACCTATTTTTAAAATGCCAATCGGCAACTATATCTGAAATGCCTATCGGCACCTATATCTGAAATGCCTATCGACACCTAAATCTGAAATGCCTATCGACACCTATATCTGAAATGCCTATCGACACCTATATCTGAAATGCCTATCGACACCTATATCTGAAATGCCTATCGACACCTATATAACTAAAATGCCTATCGACACCTATATCTGAAATGCCTATCGACACCTATATCTGAAATGCCTATCGACACCTATATCTGAAATGCCTATCGACACCTATATCTGAAATGCCTATCGACACCTATTTTTAAATTGCCTATCGGAAACTACATCTGAAATGCCTATCAGCACCTATATTTGAAATGCCTATCGGCAACCATATCTGGAACGCCTATCGGCACCTATATTTGAAATGCCTATCGGCTTCTATATCTGAAATGCCTATCGGCACCTATTTTTAAAATGCCAATCGGCAACTATATCTGAAATGCCTATCGGCACCTATATCTGAAATGCCTATCGACACCTATATCTGAAATGCCTATCGACACCTATATCTTAAATGCCTATCGACACCTATATCTGAAATACCTATCGACACCTATATCTGAAATGCCTATCGACACTTATATCTGAAATGCCTATCGACACCTATATCTGAAATGCCTATCGAACCTATATCTGAAATGCCTATCGACACCTATTTTTGAAATGCCTATCGGAAACTACATCTGAAATGCCTATCAGCACCTATATTTGAAATGCCAATCGGCAACCATATCTGGAATGCCTATCGGCACCTATATTTGAAATGCCTATCGGCTTCTATATCTGAAATGCCTATCGGCACCTATTTTTAAAATGCCAATCGGCAACTATATCTTAAATGCCTATCGGCACCTATATCTGAAATGCCTATCGACACATATATCTGAAATGCCTATCGACACCTCTATCTGAAATGCCTATCAACACCTATATCTGAAATGCCTATCGACACCTATATCTGAAATGCCTATCGACACCTATATCTGAAATGCCTATCGACACCTATATCTGAAATGCCTATCGACACCTATATCTGAAATGCCTATCGACACCTATATCTGAAATGCCTATCGACACCTATTTTTGAAATGCCTATCGGAAACTACATCTGAAATGCCTATCAGCAACTATATTTGAAATGCCAATCGGCAACCATATCTGGAATGCCTATCGGCACCTATATTTGAAATGCCTATCGGCTTCTATATCTGAAATGCCTATCGGCACCTATTTTTAAAATGCCAATCGGCAACTATATCTGAAATGCCTATCGGCACCTATATCTGAAATGCCTATCGACACCTATATCTGAAATGCCTATCGACACCTATATCTGAAATGCCTATCGACACCTACATCTGAAATGCCTATCGACACCTATATCTGAAATGCCTATCGACACCTATATCTGAAATGCCTATCGACACCTATATCTGAAATGCCTATCGACACGTATATCTGAAATGCCTATCGACACCTATTTTTGAAATGCCTATTGGAAACTACATCTGAAATGCCTATCAGCACCTATATTTAAAATGCCAATCGGCAACCATATCTGGAATGCCTATCGGCACCTATATTTGAAATGCCTATCGGCTTCTATATCTGAAATGCCTATCGGCACCTATTTTTAAAATGCCAATCGGCAACTATATCTGAAATGCCTATCGGCACCTATATCTGAAATGTCTATCGACACCTATATCTGAAATGCCTATCGACACCTATATCTGAAATGCCTATCGACACCTATATCTCAAATGCCTATCGACACCTATATCTGAAATGCCTATCGACACCTATATCTGAAATGCCTATCGACACCTATATCTGAAATGCCTATCGACACCTATATCTGAAATGCCTATCGACACCTATATCTCAAATGCCTATCGACACCTATATCTGAAATGCCTATCGACACCTATATCTGAAATGCCTATCGACACCTATATCTGAAATGCCTATCGACACCTATATCTGAAATGCCTATCGACACGTATATCTGAAATGCCTATCGACACCTATTTTTGAAATGCCTATCGGAAACTACATCTGAAATGCCTATTAGCACATATATTTGAAATGCCAATCGGCAACCATATCTGGAATTCCTATCGGCACCTATATTTGAAATGCCTATCGGCTTCTATATCTGAAATGCCTATCGGCACCTATTTTTAAAATGCCAATCGGCAACTATATCTGAAATGCCTATCGGCACCTATATCTGAAATGCCTATCGACACCTATATCTGAAATGCCTATCGACACCTATATCTGAAATGCCTATCGACACCTATATCTGAAATGCCTATCGACACCTATATCTGAAATGCCTATCGACACTTATATCTGAAATGCCTATCGACACCTATATCTGAAATGCCTATCGACACCTATATCTGAAATGCCTATCGACACCTATTTTTGAAATGCCTATCGGAAACTACATCTGAAATGCCTATCAGCACCTATATTTGAAATGCCAATCGGCAACTATATCTGGAATGCCTATCGGCACCTATATTTGAAATGCCTATCGGCTTCTATATCTGAAATGCCTATCGGCACCTATTTTTAAAATGCCAATCGGCAACTATATCTTAAATGCCTATCGGCACCTATATCTGAAATGCCTATCGACACCTATATCTGAAATGCCTATCGACACCTATATCTGAAATGCCTATCGACACCTATATCTGAAATGCCTATCGACACCTATATCTGAAATGCCTATCGACACCTATATCTGAAATGCCTATCGACACCTATATCTGAAATGCCTATCGACACCTATATCTGAAATGCCTATCGACACCTATATCTGAAATGCCTATCGACACCTATTTTTGAAATGCCTATCGGAAACTACATCTGAAATGCCTATCAGCACCTATATTTGAAATGCCTATCGGCAACCATATCTGGAATGCCTATCGGCACCTATATTTGAAATGCCTATCGGCTTCTATATCTGAAATGCCTATCGGCACCTATTTTTAAAATGCCAATCGGCAACTATATCTGAAATGCCTATCGGCACCTATATATGAAATGCCTATCGACACCTATATCTGAAATGCCTATCGACACCTACATCTGAAATGCCTATCGACACCTATATCTGAAATGCCTATCGACACCTATATCTGAAATGCCTATCGACACCTATATCTGAAATGCCTATCGACACGTATATCTGTAATGCCTATCGACACCTATTTTTGAAATGCCTATCGGAAACTACATCTGAAATGCCTATCAGCACCTATATTTGAAATGCCAATCGGCAACCATATCTGGAATGCCTATCGGCACCTATATTTGAAATGCCTATCGGCTTCTATATCTGAAATGCCTATCGGCACCTATTTTTAAAATGCCAATCGGCAACTATATCTGAAATGCCTATCGACACCTATATCTGAAATGCCTATCGACACCTATTTTTGAAATGCCTATCGGAAACTACATCTGAAATGCCTATCAGCACCTATATTTGAAATGCCTATCGGCAACCATATCTGGAATGCCTATCGGCACCTATATTTGAAATGCCTATCGGCTTCTATATCTGAAATGCCTATCGGCACCTATTTTTGAAATGCCTATCGGAAACTACATCTGAAATGCCTATCAGCACCTATATTTGAAATGCCTATCGGCAACCATATCTGGAATGCCTATCGGCACCTATATTTGAAATGCCTATCGGCTTCTATATCTGAAATGCCTATCGGCACCTATTTTTAAAATGCCAATCGGCAACTATATCTGAAATGCCTATCGGCACCTATATATGAAATGCCTATCGACACCTATATCTGAAATGCCTATCGACACCTACATCTGAAATGCCTATCGACACCTATATCTGAAATGCCTATCGACACCTATATCTGAAATGCCTATCGACACCTATATCTGAAATGCCTATCGACACGTATATCTGTAATGCCTATCGACACCTATTTTTGAAATGCCTATCGGAAACTACATCTGAAATGCCTATCAGCACCTATATTTGAAATGCCAATCGGCAACCATATCTGGAATGCCTATCGGCACCTATATTTGAAATGCCTATCGGCTTCTATATCTGAAATGCCTATCGGCACCTATTTTTAAAATGCCAATCGGCAACTATATCTGAAATGCCTATCGGCACCTATATCTGAATTAATGCCTATCGACACCTATATCTGAAATGCCTATCGACACCTATATCTGAAATGCCTATCGACACCTATATCTCAAATGCCTATCGACACCTATATCTGAAATGCCTATCGACACCTATATCTGAAATGCCTATCGACACCTATATCTGAAATGCCTATCGACACCTATATCTGAAATGCCTATCGACAACTATTTTTGATATGCCTATCGGAAACTACATCTGAAATGCCTATCAGCACCTATATTTGAAATGCCTATCGGCAACCATATCTGGAATGCCTATCGGCACCTATATTTGAAATGCCTATCGGCTTCTATATCTGAAATGCCTATCGGCACCTATTTTTAAAATGCCAATCGGCAACTATATCTGAAATGCCTATCGGCACCTATATCTGAAATGCCTATCGACACCTATATCTGAAATGCCTATCGACACCTATATCTGAAATGCCTATCGACACCTATATCTGAAATGCCTATCGACACCTATATCTGAAATGCCTATCGACACCTATATCTGAAATGTCTATCGACACCTATATCTGAAATGCCTATCGACACCTATATCTGAAATGCCTATCGACACCTATTTTTGAAATGCCTATTGGAAACTACATCTGAAATTCCTATCAGCACCTATATTTGAAATGCCTATCGGCAACCATATCTGGAATGCCTATCGGCACCTATATTTGAAATGCCTATCGGCTTCTATATCTGAAATGCCTATCGGCACCTATTTTTAAAATGCCAATCGGCAACTATATCTGAAATGCCTATCGGCACCTATATCTGAAATGCCTATCGACACGTATATCTGAAATGCCTATCGACACCTATTTCTGAAATGCCTATCGACACCTATATCTGAAATGCCTATCGACACCTATATCTGAAATGCCTATCGACACCTATATCTGACTTGCCTATCGACACCTATATCTGAAATGCCTATCGACACCTATATCTGGAATGCCTATCGACACCTATATCTGAAATGCCTATCGACACCTATATCTGAAATGCCTATCGACACCTATTTTTGAAATGCCTATCGGAAACTACATCTGAAATGCCTATCAGCACCTCTATTTGAAATGCCTATCGGCAACCATATCTGGAATGCCTATCGGCACCTATATTTGAAATGCCTATCGGCTTCTATATCTGAAATGCCTATCGGCACCTATTTTTAAAATGCCAATCGGCAACTATATCTGAAATGCCTATCGGCACCTATATCTGAAATGCCTATCGACACCTATATCTGAAATGCCTATCGTCACCTATATCTGAAATGCCTATCGACACCTATTTTTGAAATGCCTATCGGAAACTACATCTAAAATGCCTATCAGCACCTATATTTGAAATGCCTATCGGCAACCATATCTGGAATGCCAATCGGCACCTATATTTGAAATGCCTATCGGCTTCTATATCTGAAATGCCTAACGGCACCTATTTTTAAAATGCCAATCGGAAACTATATCTGAAATGCCTATCGGCACCTATAACTGAAATGCCTATCGACACCTATATCTGAAATGCCTATCGACACCTATTTCTGAAATGCCTATCGACACCTATATCTGAAATGCCTATCGACACCTATATCTGAAATGCCTATCGACACCTATATCTGAAATGCCTATCGACACCTATATCTGAAATGCCTATCGACACCTATATCTGAAATGCCTATCGACACCTATATCTGAAATGCCTATCGACACCTATATCTGAAATGCCTATCGACACCTATATCTGAAATGCCTATCGACACCTATATCTGAAATGCCTATCGACACCTATATCTGAAATGCCTATCGACACCTATATCTGAAATGCCTATCGACACCTATTTTTAAAATGCCTATCGGAAACTACATCTGAAATGCCTATCAGCACCTTTATTTGAAATGCCTATCGGCAACCATATCTGGAATGCCTATCGGCACCTATATTTGAAATGCCTATCGGCTTCTATATCTGAAATGCCTATCGGCACCTATTTTTAAAATGCCAATCGGCAACTATATCTGAAATGCCTATCGGCACCTATATCTGAAATGCCTATCGACACCTATATCTGAAATGCCTATCGACACCTATATCTGAAATGCCTATCGACACCTATATCTGAAATGCCTATCGACACCTATATTTGAAATGCCTATCGACACCTATATCTGATATGCCTAACGACACCTATATCTGAAATGCCTATCGACACCTATATCTAAAATGCCTATCGACACCTATATCTGGAATGCCTATCGACACCTATTTTTGAAATGCCTATCGAAAACTACATCTGAAATGCCTATCAGCACCTATATTTGAAATGCCTATCGGCAACCATATCTGGAATGCCTATCGGCACCTATATTTGAAATGCCTATCGGCTTCTATATCTGAAATGCCTATCGGCACCTATTTTTAAAATGCCAATCGGCAACTATATCTGAAATGCCTATCGGCACCTATATCTGAAATGCCTATCGACACCTATATCTGAAATGCCTATCGACACCTATATCTGAAATGCCTATCGACACCTATATCTGAAATGCCTATCGACACCTATATCTGAAATGCCTATCGACACCTATATCTGAAATGTCTATCGACACCTATATCTGAAATGCCTATCGACACCTATATCTGAAATGCCTATCGACACCTATTTTTGAAATGCCTATTGGAAACTACATCTGAAATTCCTATCAGCACCTATATTTGAAATGCCTATCGGCAACCATATCTGGAATGCCTATCGGCACCTATATTTGAAATGCCTATCGGCTTCTATATCTGAAATGCCTATCGGCACCTATTTTTAAAATGCCAATCGGCAACTATATCTGAAATGCCTATCGGCACCTATATCTGAAATGCCTATCGACACGTATATCTGAAATGCCTATCGACACCTATTTCTGAAATGCCTATCGACACCTATATCTGAAATGCCTATCGACACCTATATCTGAAATGCCTATCGACACCTATATCTGGAATGCCTATCGACACCTATATCTGAAATGCCTATCGACACCTATATCTGAAATGCCTATCGACACCTATTTTTGAAATGCCTATCGGAAACTACATCTGAAATGCCTATCAGCACCTATATTTGAAATGCCTATCGGCAACCATATCTGGAATGCCTATCGGCACCTATATTTGAAATGCCTATCGGCTTCTATATCTGAAATGCCTACCGGCACCTATTTTTAAAATGCCAATCGGCAACTATATCTGAAATGCCTATCGGCACCTATATCTGAAATGCCTATCGACACCTATATCTGAAATGCCTATCGTCACCTATATCTGAAATGCCTATCGACACCTATTTTTGAAATGCCTATCGGAAACTACATCTAAAATGCCTATCAGCACCTATATTTGAAATGCCTATCGGCAACCATATCTGGAATGCCAATCGGCACCTATATTTGAAATGCCTATCGGCTTCTATATCTGAAATGCCTATCGGCACCTATTTTTAAAATGCCAATCGGCAACTATATCTGAAATGCCTATCGGCACCTATAACTGAAATGCCTATCGACACCTATATCTGAAATGCCTATCGACACCTATTTCTGAAATGCCTATCGACACCTATATCTGAAATGCCTATCGACACCTATATCTGAAATGCCTATCGACACCTATATCTGAAATGCCTATCGACACCTATATCTGAAATGCCTATCGACACCTATATCTGAAATGCCTATCGACACCTATATCTGAAATGCCTATCGGCACCTATATCTGAAATGCCTATCGACACCTATTTTTGAAATGCCTATCGGAAACTACATCTGAAATGCCTATCAGTACCTATATTTGAAATGCCTATCGGCAACCATATCTGGAATGCCTATCGGCACCTATATTTGAAATGCCTATCGGCTTCTATATCTGAAATGCCTATCGGCAACTATTTTTAAAATGCCAATCGGCAACTATATCTGAAATGCCTATCGGCACCTATATCTGAAATGCCTATCGACACCTATATCTGAAATGCCTATCGACACCTATATCTGAAATGCCTATCGACACCTATATCTGAAATGCCTATCGACACCAATATCTGAAATGCCTATCGACACCTATATCTGAAATGCCTATCGACACCTATATCTGAAATGCCTATCGACACCTATATCTGAAATGCCTATCGACACCTATTTTTGAAATGCCTATCGGAAACTACATCTGAAATGCCTATCAGCACCTATATTTGAAATGCCTATCGGCAACCATATCTGGAATGCCTATCGGCACCTATATTTGAAATGCCTATCGGCTTCTATATCTGAAATGCCTATCGGCACCTATTTTTAAAATGCCAATCGGCAACTATATCTGAAATGCCTATCGGCACCTATATCTGAAATGCCTATCGACACCTATATCTAAAATGCCTATCGACACCTATATCTGAAATGCCTATCGACACCTATATCTGAAATGCCTTACGACACCTATATCTGAAATGCCTATCGACACCTATATCTGAAATGCCTATCGACACCTATATCTGAAATGCCTATCGACACCTATTTTTGAAATGCCTATCGGAAACTACAACTGAAATGCCTATCAGCACCTATATTTGAAATGCCTATCGGCAACCATATCTGGAATGCCTATCGGCACCTATATTTGAAATGCCTATCGGCTTCTATATCTGAAATGCCTATCGGCACCTATTTTTTAAATGCCAATCAGCAACTATATCTGAAATGCCTATCGGCAACTATATCTGAAATGCCTATCGACACCTATATCTGAAATGCCTATCGCACCTATATCTGAAATGCCTATCGACACCTATATCTGAAATGCCTATCGACACCTATATCTGAAATGCCTATCGACACCTATATCTGAAATGCCTATCGACACCTATATCTGAAATGCCTATCGACACCTATATCTGAAATGCCTATCGACACCTATATCTGAAATGCCTACCGACACCTATATCTGAAATGCCTATCGGCTTCTATATCTGAAATGCCTAACGGCACCTATTTTTAAAATGCCAATCGGCAACTATATCTGAAATGCCTATCGGCACCTATATCTGAAATGCCTATCGACACCTATATCTGAAATGCCTATCGCACCTATATCTGAAATGCCTATCGACACCTATATCTGAAATGCCTATCGACACCTATATCTGAAATGCCTATCGACACCTATATCTGAAATGCCTATCGACACCTATATCTGAAATGCCTATCGACACCTATTTTTGAAATGCCTATCGGAAACTACATCTGAAATGCCTATCAGTACCTATATTTGAAATGCCTATCGGCAACCATATCTGGAATGCCTATCGGCACCTATATTTGAAATGCCTATCGGCTTCTATATCTGAAATGCCTATCGGCACCTATTTTTAAAATGCCAATCGGCAACTATATCTGAAATGCCTATCGGCACCTATATCTGAAATGCCTATCGACACCTATATCTGAAATGCCTATCGACACTTATATCTGAAATGCCTATCGACACCTATATCTGAAATGCCTATCGACACCTATATCTGAAATGCCTATCGACACCTATATCTGAAATGCCTATCGACACCTATATCTGAAATGCCTATCGACACCTATATCTGAAATGCCTATCGACACCTATATCTGAAATGCCTATCGACACCTATATCTGAAATGCCTATCGACACCTATATCTGAAATGCCTATCGACACCTATATCTGAAATGCCTATCGACACCTATTTTTGAAATGCCTATCGGAAACTACATCTGAAATGCCTATCAGCACCTATATTTGAAATGCCTATCGGCAATCATATCTGGAATGCCTATCTGCACAAATATTTGAAATGCCTATCGGCTTCTATATCTGAAATGCCTATCGGCACCTATTTTTAAAATGCCAATCGGCAAATATATCTGAAATGCCTATCGGCACCTATATCTGAAATGCCTATCGACACCTATATCTGAAATGCCTATCGACACCTATATCTAAAATGCCTATCGACACCTATATCTGAAATGCCTATCGATACCTATATCTGAAATGCCTATCGACACCTATATCTGAAATGCCTATCGACACCTATATCTGAAATGCCTATCGACACCTATATCTGAAATGCCTATCGACACCTATATCTGAAATGCCTATCGACACCTATATCTGAAATGCCTATCGACACCTATTTCTGAAATGCCTATCGACACCTATATCTGAAATGCCTATCGACACCTATATCTGAAATGCCTATCGATACCTATATCTGAAATGCCTATCGACACCTATATCTGAAATGCCTATCGACACCTATATCTGAAATGCCTATCGACACCTATATCTGAAATGCCTATCGACACCTATTTTTGAAATGCCTATCGGAAACTACATCTGAAATGCCTATCAGCACCTATATTTGAAATGCCTATCGGCAACCATATCTGGAATGCCTATCGGCACCTATATTTGAAATGCCTATCGGCTTCTATATCTGAAATGCCTATCGGCACCTATTTTTAAAATGCCAATCGGCAACTATATCTGAAATGCCTATCGGCACCTATATCTGAAATGCTTATCGACACCTATATCTGAAATGCCTATCGACATCTATATCTGAAATGCCTATCGACACCTATATCTGAAATGCCTATCGACACCTATATCTGAAATGCCTATCGACACCTATATCTGAAATGCCTATCGATACCTATATCTGAAATGCCTATCGACACCTATATCTGAAATGCCTATCGACACCTATTTTTGAAATGCCTATCGGAAACTACATCTGAAATGCCTATCAGCACCTATATTTGAAATGCCTATCGGCAACCATATCTGGAATGCCTTTTGGCACCTATATTTGAAATGCCTATCGGCTTCTATATCTGAAATGCCTATCGGCACCTATTTTTAAAATGCCAATCGGCAACTATATTTGAAATGCCTATCGGCACCTATATCTGAAATGCCTATCGACACCTATATCTGAAATGCCTATCGACACCTATATCTGAAATGCCTATCGACACCTATATCTGAAATGCCTATCGACACCTATATCTGAAATGCCTATCGACACCTATATCTGAAATGCCTATCGACACCTATATCTGAAATGCCTATTGACACCTATATCTGAAATGCCTATCGACACCTATATCTGAAATGCCTATCGACACCTATTTTTGAAATGCCTATCGGAAACTACATCTGAAATGCCTATCAGCACCTATATTTGAAATGCCTATCGGCAACCATATCTGGAATGCCTATCGGCACCTATATTTGAAATGCCTATCGGCTTCTATATCTGAAATGCCTATCGGCACCTATTTTTAAAATGCCAATCGGCAACTATATCTGAAATGCCTATCGGCACCTATATCTGAAATGCCTATCTAACACCTATATCTGAAATGCCTATCGACACCTATATCTGAAATGCCTATCGACACCTATATCTGAAATGCCTATCGACACCTATATCTGAAATGCCTATCGACGCCTATATCTGAAATGCCTATCGACACCTATATCTGAAATGCCTATCGACACCTATATCTGAAATGCCTATCGACACCTATTTTTGAAATGCCTATCAGAAACTACATCTGAAATGCCTATCAGCACCTATATTTGAAATGCCTATCGGCAACCATATCTGGAATGCCTATCGGCACCTATATTTGTAATGCCTATCGGCTTCTATATCTGAAATGCCTATCGGCACCTATTTTTAAATGCCAATCGGCAACTTTATCTGAAATGCCTATCGGCACCTATATCTGAAATGCCTATCGACACCTATATCTGAAATGCCTATCGACACCTATATCTGAAATGCCTATCGACACCTATATCTGAAATGCCTATCGACACCTATATCTGAAATGCCTATCGACACCTATATCTGAAATGCCTATCGACACCTATATCTGAAATGCCTATCGACACTTATATCTGAAATGCCTATCGACACCTATATCTGAAATGCCTATCGACACCTATTTTTGAAATGCCTATCGGAAACTACATCTGAAATGCCTATCAGCACCTATATTTGAAATGCCTATCGGCAACCATATCTGGAATGCCTATCGGCACCTATATTTGAAATGCCTATCGGCTTCTATATCTGAAATGCCTATCGGCACCTATTTTTAAAATGCCAATCGGCAACTATATCTGAAATGCCTATCGGCACCTATATCTGAAATGCTTATCGACATCTATATCTGAAATGCCTATCGACACCTATATCTGAAATGCCTATCGACACCTATATCTGAAATGCCTATCGACACCTATATCTGAAATGCCTATCGACACCTATATCTGAAATGCCTATCGACACCTATATCTGAAATGCCTATCAACACCTATATCTGAAATGCCTATCGACACCTATTTTTGAAATGCCTATCGGAAACTACATCTGAAATGCCTATCAGCACCTATATTTGAAATGCCTATCGGCAACCATATCTGGAATGCCTATCGGCACCTATATTTGAAATGCCTATCGGCTTCTATATCTGAAATGCCTATCGGCACCTATTTTTAAAATGCCAATCGGCAACTATATCTGAAATGCCTATCGGCACCTATATCTGAAATGCCTATCGACACCTATATCTGAAATGCCTATCGACACCTATATCTGAAATGCCTATCGACACCTATATCTCAAATGCCTATCGACACCTATATCTGAAATGCCTATCGACACCTATATCGGAAATGCCTATCGACACCTATAACTGAAATGCCTATTGACACCTATATCTGAAATGCCTATCGACACCTATATCTGAAATGCCTATCGACACCTATTTTTGAAATGCCTATCGGAAACTACATCTGAAATGCCTATCAGCACCTATATTTGAAATGCCTATCGGCAACCATATCTGGAATGCCTATCGGCACCTATATTTGAAATGCCTATCGGCTTCTATATCTGAAATGCCTATCGGCACCTATTTTTAAAATGCCAATCGGCAACTATATCTGAAATGCCTATCGGCACCTATATCTGAAATGCCTATCGACACCTATATCTGAAATGCCTATCGACACCTATATCTGAAATGCCTATCGACACCTATTTTTGAAATGCCTATCGGAAACTACATCTGAAATGCCTATCAGCATCTATATTTGACCTACCTGTCGGCAACCATATCTGGAATGCCTATCGGCACCTATATTTGAAATGCCTATCGGCTTCTATATCTGAAATGCCTATCGGCACCTATTTTTAAAATGCCA
Source organism: Venustoraphidia nigricollis (assembly GCA_034508555.1). NCBI lineage: Eukaryota > Metazoa > Arthropoda > Insecta > Raphidioptera > Raphidiidae > Venustoraphidia > Venustoraphidia nigricollis. Next base: position 62,124 of record JAVRKA010000316.1, read on the forward strand.
ATCGGCAACTATATCTGAAATGCCTATCGGCACCTATATATGAAATGCCTATCGACACCTATATCTGAAATGCCTATCGACACCTATATCTGAAATGCCTATCGACACCTATATCTGAAATGCCTATCGACACCTATTTTTGAAATGCCTATCGGAAACGACATCTGAAATGCCTATCAGCACCTATATTTCAAATGCCTATCGGCAACCATATCTGGAATGCCTATCGGCACCTATATTTGAAATGCCTATCGGCTTCTATATCTGAAATGCCTATCGGCACCTATTTTTAAAATGCCAATCGGCAACTATATCTGAAATGCCTATCGGCACTTATATCTGAAATGCCTATCGACACCTATATCTGAAATGCCTATCGACACCTATATCTGAAATGCCTATCGACACCTATATCTGAAATGCCTATCGACACCTATATCTGAAATGCCTATCGACACCTATATCTGAAATGCCTATCGACACCTATATCTGAAATGCCTATCGACACCTATATCTGAAATGCCTATCGACACCTATTTTTGAAATGCCTATCGGAAACTACATCTGAAATGCCGATCAGCACCTATATTTGAAATGCCTATCGGCAACCATATCTGGAATGCCTATCGGCACCTATATTTGAAATGCCTATCGGCTTCTATATCTGAAATGCCTATCGGCACCTATTTTTAAATGCCAATCGGCAACTATATCTGAAATGCCTATCGGCACCTATATCTGAAATGCCTATCGACACCTATATCTGAAATGCCTATCGACACCTATATCTGAAATGCCTATCGACACCTATATCTGAAATGCCTATCGACACCTATATCTGAAATCCCTATCGACACCTATATCTGAAATGCCTATCGACACCTATATCTGAAATGCCTATCGACACCTATATCTGAAATGCCTATCGACACCTATATCTGAAATGCCTATCGACACCTATTTTTGAAATGCCTATCGGAAACTACATCTGAAATGCCTATCAGCACCTATATTTGAAATGCCTATCGGCAACCATATCTGGAATGCCTATCGGCACCTATATTTGAAATGCCTATCGGCTTCTATATCTGAAATGCCTATCGGTACCTATTTTTAAAATGCCAATCGGCAACTATATCTGAAATGCCTATCGGCACCTATATCTGAAATGCCTATCGACACCTATATCTGAAATGCCTATCGACACCTATATCTGAAATGCCTATCAACACCTATATCTGAAATGCCTATCGACACCTATATCTGAAATGCCTATCGACACCTATATCTGAAATGCCTATCGACACCTATATCTGAAATGCCTATCGACACCTATATCTGAAATGCCTATCGACACCTATATCTGAAATGCCTATCGACACCTATTTTTGAAATGCCTATCGGAAACTACATCTGAAATGCCTATCAGCACCTATATTTTAAATGCCTATCGGCAACCATATCTGGAATGCCTATCGGCACCTATATTTGAAATGCCTATAGGCTTCTATATCTGAAATGCCTATCGGCACCTATTTTTAAATGCCAATCGGCGACTATATCTGAAATGCCTATCGGCACCTATATCTGAAATGCCTATCGACACCTATATCTGAAATGCCTATCGACACCTATATCTGAAATGCCTATCGACACCTATATCTGAAATGCCTATCGACACCTATATCTGAAATGCCTATCGACACCTATTTTTGAAATGCCTATCGGAAACTACATCTGAAATGCCTATCAGCACCTATATTTGAAATGCCTATCGGCAACCATATCTGGAATGCCTATCGGCACCTATATTTGAAATGCCTATCGGCTTCTATATCTGAAATGCCTATCGGCACCTATTTTTAAATGCCAATCGGCGACTATATCTGAAAAGCCTATCGGCACCTATATCTGAAATGCCTATCGACACCTATATCTGAAATGCCTATCGACACCTATATCTGAAATGCCTATCGACACCTATATCTGAAATGCCTATCGACACCTATATCTGAAATGCCTATCGACACCTATTTTTGAAATGCCTATCGGCAACTACATCTGAAATGCCTATCGGAAACTACATCTGAAATGCCTATCAGCACCTATATTTGAAATGCCTATCGGCAACCATATCTGGAATGCCTATCGGCACCTATATTTGAAATGCCTATCGGCTTCTATATCTGAAATGCCTATCGGCACCTATTTTTAAAATGCCAATCGGCAACTATATCTGAAATGCCTATCGGCACTTATATCTGAAATGCCTATCGACACCTATATCTGAAATGCCTATCGACACCTATATCTGAAATGCCTATCGACACCTATATCTGAAATGCCTATCAACACCTATATCTGAAATGCCTATCGACACCTATATCTGAAATGCCTATCGACACCTATATCTGAAATGCCTATCGACACCTATATCTGAAATGCCTATCGACACCTATTTTTGAAATGCCTATCGGAAACTACATCTGAAATGCCGATCAGCACCTATATTTGAAATGCCTATCGGCAACCATATCTGGAATGCCTATCGGCACCTATATTTGAAATGCCTATCGGCTTCTATATCTGAAATGCCTATCGGCACCTATTTTTAAATGCCAATCGGCAACTATATCTGAAATGCCTATCGGCACCTATATCTGAAATGCCTATCGACACCTATATCTGAAATGCCTATCGACACCTATATCTGAAATGCCTATCGACACCTATATCTGAAATGCCTATCGACACCTATATCTGAAATCCCTATCGACACCTATATCTGAAATGCCTATCGACACCTATATCTGAAATGCCTATCGACACCTATATCTGAAATGCCTATCGACACCTATATCTGAAATGCCTATCGACACCTATTTTTGAAATGCCTATCGGAAACTACATCTGAAATGCCTATCAGCACCTATATTTGAAATGCCTATCGGCAACCATATCTGGAATGCCTATCGGCACCTATATTTGAAATGCCTATCGGCTTCTATATCTGAAATGCCTATCGGTACCTATTTTTAAAATGCCAATCGGCAACTATATCTGAAATGCCTATCGGCACCTATATCTGAAATGCCTATCGACACCTATATCTGAAATGCCTATCGACACCTATATCTGAAATGCCTATCGACACCTATATCTGAAATGCCTATCGACACCTATATCTGAAATGCCTATCGACACCTATATCTGAAATGCCTATCGACACCTATATCTGAAATGCCTATCGACACCTATATCTGAAATGCCTATCGACACCTATTTTTGAAATGCCTATCGGAAACTACATCTGAAATGCCTATCAGCACCTATATTTGAAATGCCTATCGGCAACCATATCTGGAATGCCTATCGGCACCTATATTTGAAATGCCTATCGGCTTCTATATCTGAAATGCCTATCGGCACCTATTTTTAAATGCCAATCGGCGACTATATCTGAAATGCCTATCGGCACCTATATCTGAAATGCCTATCGACACCTATATCTGAAATGCCTATCGACACCTATATCTGAAATGCCTATCGACACCTATATCTGAAATGCCTATCGACACCTATATCTGAAATGCCTATCGACACCTATTTTTGAAATGCCTATCGGCAACTACATCTGAAATGCCTATCGGAAACTACATCTGAAATGCCTATCAGCACCTATATTTGAAATGCCTATCGGCAACCATATCTGGAATGCCAATCGGCACCTATATTTGAAATGCCTATCGGCTTCTATATCTGAAATGCCTATCGGCCCCTATTTTTAAAATGCCAATCGGCAACTATATCTGAAATGCCTATCGGCACCTATATCTAAAATGCCTATCGACACCTATATCTGAAATGCCTATGGACACCTATATCTGAAATGCCTATCGACACCTATATTTGAAATGCCTATCGACACCTATATCTGAAATGCCTATCGACACCTATATCTGAAATGCCTATCGACACCTATTTTTGAAATGCCTATCGGAAACTACATCTGAAATGCCTATCAGCACCTATATTTGAAATGCCTATCGGCAACCATATCTGGAATGCCTATCGGCACCTATATTTGAAATGCCTATCGGCTTCTATATCTGAAATGCCTATCGGCACCTATTTTTAAAATGCCAATCGGCAACTATATCTGAAATGCCTATCGGCACCTATATCTGAAATGCCTATCGACACCTATATCTGAAATGCCTATCGACACCTATATCTGAAATGCCTATCGACACCTATATCTGAAATGCCTATCGACACCTATATCTGAAATGCCTATCGACACCTATATCTGAAATGCCTATCGACACCTATATCTGAAATGCCTATTGACACCTATATCTGAAATGCCTATCGACACCTATATCTGAAATGCCTATCGACACCTATTTTTGAAATGCCTACCGGAAACTACATCTGAAATGCCTATCAGCACCTATATTTGAAATGCCTATCGGCAACCATATCTGGAATGCCTATCGGCACCTATATTTGAAATGCCTATCGGCTTCTATATCTGAAATGCCTATCGGCACCTATTTTTAAAATGCCAAATTGGCAACTATATCTGAAATGCCTATCGGCACCTATATCTGAAATGCCTATCGACACCTATATCTGAAATGCCTATCGACACCTATATCTGAAATGCCTATCGACACACATATCTGAAATGCCTATCGACACCTATTTTTGAAATGCCTATCGGAAACTACATCTGAAATGCCTATCAGCACCTATATTTCCAATGCCTATAGGCAACCATATCTGGAATGCCTATCGGCACCTATATTTGAAATGCCTATCGGCTTCTATATCTGAAATGCCTATCGACACCTATTTTTAAAATGCCAATCGGCAACTATATCTGAAATGCCTATCGGCACTTATATCTGAAATGCCTATCGACACCTATATCTGAAATGCCTATCGACACCTATATCTGAAATGCCTATCGACACCTATATCTGAAATGCCTATCGACACCTATATCTGAAATGCCTATCGACACCTATATCTGAAATGCCTATCGACACCTATACCTGTAATGCCTATCGACACCTATATCTGAAATGCCTATCGACACCTATATCTGAAATGCCTGACACCTATTTTTGAAATGCCTATCGGAAACTACATCTGAAATGCCTATCAGCATCTATATTTGAAATGCCTATCGGCAACCATATCTGGAATGCCTATCGGCACCTATATTTGAAAAATGCCTATCGGCTTCTATATCTGAAATGCCTATCGGCACCTATTTTTAAAATGCCAATCGGCAACTATATCTGAAATGCCTATCGGCACCTATATCTGAAATGCCTATCGACACCTATATCTGAAATGCCTATCGACACCTATATCTGAAATGCCTATCGACACCTATATCTAAAATGCCTATCGACACCTATTTCTGAAATGCCTATCGACACCTATATCTGAAATGCCTATCGACACCTATATCTGAAATGCCTATCGACACCTATATCTGAAATGCCTATCGACACCTATTTTTGAAGTGCCTATCGGAAACTACATCTGAAATGCCTATCAGCACCTATATTTGAAATGCCTATCGGCAACCATATCTGGAATGCCTATCGGCACCTATATTTGAAATGCCTATCGGCTTCTATATCTGAAATGCCTATCGGCACCTATTTTTAAAATGCCAATCGGCAACTATATCTGAAATGCCTATCGGCACCTATATCTGAAATGCCTATCGACACCTATATCTGAAATGCCTATCGACACCTATATCTGAAATGCCTATCGACACCTATATCTGAAATGCCTATCGACACCTATATCTGAAATGCCTATCGACACCTATATCTGAAATGCCTATCGACACCTATATCTGAAATGCCTATCGACACCTATATCTAAAATGCCTATCGACACCTATTTTTGAAATGCCTATCGGAAACTACATCTAAAATGCCCATCAGCACCTATATTTGAAATGCCTATCGGCAACCATATCTGGAATGCCTATCGGCACCTATATTTGAAATGCCTATCGGCTTCTATATCTGAAATGCCTACCGGCACCTATTTTTAAATGCCAATCGGCAACTATATCTGAAATGCCTATCGGCACCTATATCTGAAATGCCTATCGACACCTATATCTGAAATGCCTATCGACACCTATATCTGAAATGCCTATCGACACCTATATCTGAAATGCCTATCGACACCTATATCTGAAATGCCTATCGACACCTATATCTGAAATGCCTATCGACACCTATATCTGAAATGCCTATCGACACCTATTTTTGAAATGCCTATCGGAAACTACATCTGAAATGCCTATCGGAAACTACATCTGAAATGCCTATCAGCACCTATATTTGAAATGTCTATCGGCAACCATATCTGGAATGCCTATCGGCACCTATATTTGAAATGCCTATCGGCTTCTATATCTGAAATGCCTATCGGCCCCTATTTTTAAAATGCCAATCGGCAACTATATCTGAAATGCCTATCGGCACCTATATCTAAAATGCCTATCGACACCTATATCTGAAATGCCTATGGACACCTATATCTGAAATGCCTATCGACACCTATATTTGAAATGCCTATCGACACCTATATCTGAAATGCCTATCGACACCTATATCTGAAATGCCTATCGACACCTATTTTTGAAATGCCTATCGGAAACTACATCTGAAATGCCTATCAGCACCTATATTTGAAATGCCTATCGGCAACCATATCTGGAATGCCTATCGGCACCTAAATTTGAAATGCCTATCGGCTTCTATATCTGAAATGCCTATCGGCACCTATTTTTAAAATGCCAATCGGCAACTATATCTGAAATGCCTATCGGCACCTATATCTGAAATGCCTATCGACACCTATATCTGAAATGCCTATCGACACCTATATCTGAAATGCCTATCGACACCTATATCTGAAATGCCTATCGACACTTATATCTGAAATGCCTATCGACACCTATATCTGAAATGCCTATCGACACCTATATCTAAAATGCCTATCGACACCTATATCTGAAATGCCTATCGACACCTATATCTGAAATGCCTATCGACACCTATATCTGAAATGCCTATTGACACCTATATCTGAAATGCCTATCGACACCTATATCTGAAATGCCTATCGACACCTATTTTTGAAATGCCTATCGGAAACTACATCTGAAATGCCTATCAGCACCTATATTTGAAATGCCTATCGGCAACCATATCTGGAATGCCTATCGGCACCTATATTTGAAATGCCTATCGGCTTCTATATCTGAAATGCCTATCGGCACCTATTTTTAAAATGCCAAATTGGCAACTATATCTGAAATGCCTATCGGCACCTATATCTGAAATGCCTATCGACACCTATATCTGAAATGCCTATCGACACCTATATCTGAAATGCCTATCGACACCTATATCTGAAATGCCTATCGACACCTATTTTTGAAATGCCTATCGGAAACTACATCTAAAATGCCTATCAGCACCTATATTTCCAATGCCTATCGGCAACCATATCTGGAATGCCTATCGGCACCTATATTTGAAATGCCTATCGGCTTCTATATCTGAAATGCCTATCGGCACCTATTTTTAAAATTCCAATCGGCAACTATATCTGAAATGCCTATCGGCACTTATATCTGAAATGCCTATCGACACCTATATCTGAAATGCCTATCGACACCTATATCTGAAATGCCTATCGACACCTATATCTGAAATGCCTATCGACACCTATATCTGAAATGCCTATCGACACCTATATCTGAAATGCCTATCGACACCTATACCTGTAATGCCTATCGACACCTATATCTGAAATGCCTATCGACACCTATATCTGAAATGCCTATCGACACCTATTTTTGAAATGCCTATCGGAAACTACATCTGAAATGCCTATCAGCATCTATATTTGAAATGCCTATCGGCAACCATATCTGGAATGCCTATCGGCACCTATGTTTGAAATGCCTATCGGCTTCTATATCTGAAATGCCTATCGGCACCTATTTTTAAAATGCCAATCGGCAACTATATCTGAAATGCCTATCGGCACCTATATCTGAAATGCCTATCGACACCTATATCTGAAATGCCTATCGACACCCATATCTGAAATGCCTATCGACACCTATATCTGAAATGCCTATCGACACCTATTTTTGAAGTGCCTATCGGAAACTACATCTGAAATGCCTATCAGCACCTATATTTGAAATGCCTATCGGCAACCATATCTGGAATGCCTATCGGCACCTATATTTGAAATGCCTATCGGCTTCTATATCTGAAATGCCTACCGGCACCTATTTTTAAAATGCCAATCGGCAACTATATCTGAAATGCCTATCGGCACCTATATCTGAAATGCCTATCGACACCTATATCTGAAATGCCTATCGACACCTATATCTGAAATGCCTATCGACACCTATATCTGAAATGCCTATCGACACCTATATCTGAAATGCCTATTGACACCTATATCTGAAATGCCTATCGACACCTATATCTGAAATGCCTATCGACACCTATATCTAAAATGCCTATCGACACTTATTTTTGAAATGCCTATCGGAAACTACATCTGAAATGCCCATCAGCACCTATATTTGAAATGCCTATCGGCAACCATATCTGGAATGCCTATCGGCACCTATATTTGAAATGCCTATCGGCTTCTATATCTGAAATGCCTATCGGCACCTATTTTTAAATGCCAATCGGCAACTATATCTGAAATGCCTATTGGCACCTATATCTGAAATGCCTATCGACACCTATATCTGAAATGCCTATCGACACCTATATCTGACATGCCTATCGACACCTATATCTGAAATGCCTATCGACACCTATATCTGAAATGCCTATCGACACCTATACCAGAAATGCCTATCGACACCTATATCTGAAATGCCTATCGACACTTATATCTGAAATGCCTATCGACACCTATATCTGAAATGCCTATCGACACCTATTTTTGAAATGCCTATCGGAAACTACATCTGAAATGCCTATCAGCACCTATATTTGAAATGCCTATCGGCAACCATATCTGGAATGCCTATCGGCACCTATATTTGAAATGCCTATCGGCTTCTATTTCTGAAATGCCTATCGGCACCTATTTTTAAAATGCCAATCGGCAACTATATCTGAAATGCCTATCGGCACCTATATCTAAAATGCTTATCGACACCTATATCTGAAAAGCCTATCGACACCTTATCTAAAATGCCTATCGACACCTATATCTGAAATGCCTATCGACACCTATATCTGAAATGCCTATCGACACCTATATCTGAAATGCCTATCGACACCTATATCTGAAATGCCTATCGACACCTATATCTGAAATGCCTATTGACACCTATTTTTGAAATGCCTATCGGAAACTACATCTGAAATGCCTATCAGCACCTATATTTGAAATGCCTATCGGCAACCATATCTGGAATGCCTATCGGCACCTATATTTGAAATGCCTATCGGCTTCTATATCTGAAATGCCTATCGGCACATATTTTTAAAATGCGAATCGGCAACTATATCTGAAATGCCTATCGGCACCTATATCTGAAATGCCTATCGACACCTATATCTGAAATGCCTATCGACACCTATATCTGAATTGCCTATCGACACCTATATCTGAAATGCCTATCGACACCTATATCTGAAATGCCTATCGACACCTATTTTTAAAATGCCTATCGGAAACTACATCTGAAATGCCTATCAGCACCTATATTTGAAATGCCTATCGGCAACTATATCTGGAATGCCTATCGGCACCTATATTTGAAATGCCTATCGGCTTCTATATCTGAAATGCCTATCGGCACCTATTTTTAAAATGCCAATCGGCAACTATATCTGAAATGCCTATCGGCACCTATATCTGAAATGCCTATCGACACTTATATCTGAAATGCCTATCGACACCTATATCTGAAATGCCTATCGACACCTATATCTGAAATGCCTATCGACACCTATATCTGAAATGCCTATCGACACCTATATCTGAAATGCCTATCGACACCTATATCTGAAATGCCTATTGACACCTATATCTGAAATGCCTATCGACACCTATATCTGAAATGCCTATCGACACCTATTTTTGAAATGCCTATCGGAAACTACATCTGAAATGCCTATCAGCACCTATATTTGAAATGCCTATCGGCAACCATATCTGGAATGCCTATCGGCACCTATATTTGAAATGCCTATCAGCTTCTATATCTGAAATGCCTATCGGCACCTATTTTTAAAATGCCAATCGGCAACTATATCTGAAATGCCAATCGGCACCTATATCTGAAATGCCTATCGACACCTATATCTGAAATGCCTATCGACACCTATATCTGAAATGCCTATCGACACCTATATCTGAAATGCCTATCGACACCTATATCTGAAATGCCTATCGACACCTATATCTGAAATGCCTATCGACACCTATTTTTGAAATGCCTATCGGAAACTGCATCTGAAATGCCTATCAGCACCTATATTTGAAATGCCTATCGGCAACCATATCTGGAATGCCTATCGGCACCTATATTTGAAATGCCTATCGGCTTCTATATCTGAAATGCCTATCGGCACCTATTTTTAAAATGCCAATTGGCAACTATATCTGAAATGCCTATCGGCACCTATATCTGAAATGCCTATCGACACCTATATCTGAAATGCCTATCGACACCTATATCTGAAATGCCTATCGACACCTATATCTGAAATGCCTATCGACACCTATATCTGAAATGCCTATCGACACCTATATCTGAAATGCCTATCGACACCTATATCTGAAATGCCTATCGACACCTATATCTGAAATGCCTATTGACACCTATATCTGAAATGCCTATCGACACCTATATCTGAAATGCCTATCGACACCTATTTTTGAAATGCCTATCGGAAACTACATCTGAAATGCCTATCAGCACCTATATTTGAAATGCCTATCGGCAACCATATCTGGAATGCCTATCGGCACCTATATTTGAAATGCCTATCGGCTTCTATATCTGAAATGCCTATCGGCACCTATTTTTAAAATTCCAATCGGCAACTATATCTGAAATGCCTATCGGCACTTATATCTGAAATGCCTATCGACACCTATATCTGAAATGCCTATCGACACCTATATCTGAAATGCCTATCGACACCTATATCTGAAATGCCTATCGACACCTATATCTGAAATGCCTATCGACACCTATATCTGAAATGCCTATCGACACCTATATCTGTAATGCCTATCGACACCTATATCTGAAATGCCTATCGACACCTATATCTGAAATGCCTATCGACACCTATTTTTGAAATGCCTATCGGAAACTACATCTGAAATGCCTATCAGCACCTATATTTGAAATGCCTATCGGCAACCATATCTGGAATGCCTATCGGCACCTATATTTGAAATGCCTATCGGCTTCTATATCTGAAATGCCTATCGGCACCTATTTTAAAAATGCCAATCGGCAACTATATCTGAAATGCCTATCGGCACCTATATCTGAAATGCCTATCGGCACCTATATCTGAAATGCCTATCGACACCTATATCTGAAATGCCTATCGACACCTATATCTGAATTGCCTATCGACACCTATATCTGAAATGCCTATCGACACCTATATCTGAAATGCCTATCGACACCTATATCTGAAATGCCTATCGACACCTATATCTGAAATGCCTATCGACACCTATTTTTGAAATGCCTATCGGAAACTACATCTGAAATGCCTATCAGCACCTATATTTGAAATGCCTATCGGCAACCATATCTGGAATGCCTATCGGCACCTATATTTGAAATGCCTATCGGCTTCTATATCTGAAATGCCTATCGGCACCTATTTTTAAAATGCCAATCGACACCTATATCTGAAATGCCTATTGACACCTATATCTGAAATGCCTATCGACACCTATATCTGAAATGCCTATCGACACCTATATCTGAAATGCCTATCGACACCTATATCTGAAATGCCTATCGACACCTATATCTGAAATGCCTATCGACACCTATACCTGAAATGCCTATCGACACCTATATCTGAAATGCCTATCGACACCTATTTTTGAAGTGCCTATCGGAAACTACATCTGAAATGCCTATCAGCACCTATATTTGAAATGCTTATCGGCAACCATATCTGGAATGCCTATCGGCACCTATATTTGAAATGCCTATCGGCTTTTATATCTGAAATGCCTATCGGCACCTATTTTTAAAATGCCAATCGGCAACTATATCTGAAATGCCTATCGGCACCTATATCTGAAATGCCTATCGACACCTATATCTGAAATGCCTATCGACACCTATATCTGAAATGCCTATCGACACCTATATCTGAAATGCCTATCGACACCTATATCTGAAATGCCTATCGACACCTATATCTGAAATGCCTATCGACACCTATATCTGAAATGCCTATCGACACCTATATCTGAAATGCCTATCGACACCTATTTTTGAAATGCCTATCGGAAACTACATCTGAAATGCCTATCAGCACCTATATTTGAAATGCCTATCGGCAACCATATCTGGAATGCCTATCGGCACCTATATTTGAAATGCCTATCGGCTTCTATATCTGAAATGCCTATCGGCACCTATTTTTAAATGCCAATCGGCAACTATATCTGAAATGCCTATCGGCACCTATATCTGAAATGCCTATCGACACCTATATCTGAAATGCCTATCGACACCTATATCTGAAATGCTTATCGACACCTATATCTGAAATGTCTATCGACACCTATATCTGAAATGCCTATCGACACCTATATCTGAAATGCCTATCGACACCTATATCTGAAATGCCTATCTACACCTATATCTGAAATGCCTATCGACACCTATATCTGAAATGCCTATCGACACCTATTTTTGAAATGCCTATCGGAAACTACATCTGAAATGCCTATCAGCACCTATATTTGAAATGCCTATTGGCAACCATATCTGGATTGCCTATCGGCACCTATATTTGAAATGCCTATCGGCTTCTATATCTGAAATGCCTATCGGCACCTATTTTTAAAATGCCAATCGGCAACTATATCTGAAATGCCTATCGGCACCTATATCTGAAATGCCTATCAAAACTTATATCTGAAATGCCTATCGACACCTATATCTGAAATGCCTATCGACACCTATATCTGAAATGCCTATCGACACCTATATCTGAAATGCCTATCGACACCTATATCTGAAAAACCTATCGACACTTATATCTAAATTGCCTATCGACACCTATATCTGAAATGCCTATCGACACCTATTTTTGAAATGCCTATCGGAAAAAACATCAGAAATGCCTATCAGCACCTATATTTGAAATGCCTATCGGCAACCATATCTGGAATACCTATCGGCACCTATATTTAAAATGCCTATCGGCTTCTATATCTGAAATGCCTATCGGCACCTATTTTTAAAATGCCAATCGGCAACTATATCTGAAATGCCTATCGGCACCTATATCTGAAATGCCTATCGACACCTATATCTGAAATGCCTATCGACACCTATATCTGAAATGCCTATCGACACCTATATCTGAAATGCCTATCGACACCTATATCTGAAATGCCTATCGACACCTATATCTGAAATGCCTATCGACACCTATATCTGAAATGCCTATCGACACCTATATCTGAAATGCCTATCGACACCTATTTTTGAAATGCCTATCGGAAACTACATCTGAAATGCCTATCAGCACCTATATTTGAAATGCCTTTTGGCAACCATATCTGGAATGCCTATCGGCACCTATATTTGAAATGCCTATCGGCTTCTATATCTGAAAAGCCTATCGGCACCTATTTTTAAAATGCTAATCGGCAACTATATCTGAAATGCCAATCGGCACCTATATCTGAAATGCCTATCGACACCTACATCTGAAATGCCTATCGACACCTATATCTGAAATGCCTATCGACACCTATATCTGAAATGCCTATCGACACGTATATCTGAAATGCCTATCGACACCTATATCTGAAATGCCTATCGACACCTATATCTGAAATGCCTATCGACACCTATATCTGAAATGCCTATCGACACCTATTTTTGAAATGCCTTTCGGAAACTACATCTGAAATGCCTATCAGCACCTATATTTGAAATGCCTATCGGCAACCATATCTGCAATGCCTATCGGCACCTATATTTGAAATGCCTATCGGCTTCTATATCTGAAATGCCTATCGGCACCTATTTTTAAAATGCCAATCGGCAACTATATCTGAAATGCCTATCGGCACCTATATCTGAAATACCTATCGACACTTATATCTGAAATGCCTATCGACACCTATATCTGAAATGCCTATCGACACCTATATCTGAAATGCCTATCGACACCTATATCTGAAATGCCTATCGACACATATATCTGAAATGCCTATCGACACCTATATCTGAAATGCCTATCGACACCTATATCTGAAATGCTTATCGACACCTATTTTTGAAATGCCTATCGGAAACTACATCTGAAATGCCTATCAGCACCTATATTTGAAATGCCTATCGGCAACCATATCTGGAATACCTACCGGCACCTATATTTGAAATGCCTATCGGCTTCTATATCTGAAATGCCTATCGGCACCTATTTTTAAAATGCCAATCGGCAACTATATCTGAAATGCCTATCGGCACCTATATCTGAAATGCCTATCGACACCTATATCTGAAATGCCTATCGACACCTATATCTGAAATGCCTATCGACACCTTTATCTGAAATGCCTATCGACACCTATATCTGAAATGCCTATCGACACCTATATCTGAAATGCCTATCGACACCTGTATCTGAAATGCCTATCGACACATATATCTGAAATGCCTATCGACACCTATATCTGAAATGCCTATCGACACCTATTTTTGAAATGCCTATCGGAAACTACATCTAAAATGCCTATCAGCACCTATATTTGAAATGCCTATCGGCAACCATATCTGGAATGCCTATCGGCACCTATATTTGAAATGCCTATCGGCTTCTATATCTGAAATGCCTATCGGCACCTATTTTTAAAATGCCAATCGGCAACTATATCTGAAATGCCTATCGGCACCTATATCTGAAATGCCTATCGACACCTATATCTGAAATGCCTATCGACACCTATATCTGAAATGCCTATCGACACCTATTTTTGAAATGCCTATCGGAAACTACATCTGAAATGCCTATCAGCACCTATATTTGAAATGCCTATCGGCAACCATATCTGAAATGCCTATCGGCACCTATTTTTAAAATGCCAATCGGCAACTATATCTGAAATGCCTATCGGCACCTATATCTGAAATGCCTATCGACACTTATATCTGAAATGCCTATCGACACCTATATCTGAAATGCCTATCGACACCTATATCTGAAATGCCTATCGACACCTATATCTGAAATGCCTATCGACACCTATATCTGAAATGCCTATCGACACCTATATCTGAAATGCCTATCGACACATATATCTGAAATGCCTATCGACACCTATATCTGAAATGCCTATCGACACCTATTTTTGAAATGCCTATCGGAAACTACATCTAAAATGCCTATCAGCACCTATATTTGAAATGCCTATCGGCACCTATTTTTAAAATGCCAATCGGCAACTATATCTGAAATGCCTATCGGCACCTATATCTGAAATGCCTATCGACACATATATCTGAAATGCCTATCGACACCTATATCTGAAATGCCTATCGACACCTATATCTGAAATGCCTATCGACACCTATTTTTGAAATGCCTATCGGAAACTACATCTGAAATGCCTATCAGCACCTATATTTCAAATGCCTATCGGCAACCATATCTGGAATGCCTATCGGCACCTATATTTGAAATGCCTATCGGCTTCTATATCTGAAATGCCTATCGGCTTCTATATCTGAAATGCCTATCGGCACCTATTTTTAAAATGCCAATCGGCAACTATATCTGAAATGCCTATCGGCACTTATATCTGAAATGCCTATCGACACCTATATCTGAAATGCCTATCGACACCTATATCTGAAATGCCTATCGACACCTATATCTGAAATGCCTATCGACACCTATTTTTGAAATGCCTATCGGAAACTACATCTGAAATGCCTATCAGCACCTATATTTCAAATGCCTATCGGCAACCATATCTGGAATGCCTATCGGCACCTATATTTGAAATGCCTATCGGCTCCTATATCTGAAATGCCTATCGGCACCTATTTTTAAAATGCCAATCGGCAACTATATCTGAAATGCCTATCGGCACTTATATCTGAAATGCCTATCGACACCTATATCTGAAATGCCTATCGACACCTATATCTGAAATGCCTATCGACACCTATATCTGAAATGCCTATCGACACCTATATCTGAAATGCCTATCGACACCTATATCTGAAATGCCTATCGACACCTATATCTGTAATGCCTATCGACACCTATATCTGAAATGCCTATCGACACCTATATCTGAAATGCCTATCGACACCTATATCTGAAATGCCTATCGACACCTATATCTGAAATGCCTATCGACACCTATATCTGTAATGCCTATCGACACCTATATCTGAAATGCCTATCGACACCTATATCTGAAATGCCTATCGACACCTATTTTTGAATTGCCTATCGGAAACTACACCTGAAATGCCTATCAGCACCTATATTTGAAATGCCTATCGGCAACCATATCTGGAATGCCTATCGGCACCTATATTTGAAATGCCTATCGGCTTCTATATCTGAAATGCCTATCGGCACCTATTTTTAAAATGCCAATCGGCAACTATATCTGAAATGCCTATCGGCACCTATATCTGAAATGCCTATCGACACATAAATCTGAAATGCCTATCGACACCTATATCTGAAATGCCTATCGACACCTATATCTGAAATGCCTATCGACACCTATTTTTGAAATGCCTATCGGTAACTACATCTGAAATGCCTATCAGCACCTATATTTCAAATGCCTATCGGCAACCATATCTGGAATGCCTATCGGCACCTATATTTGAAATGCCTATCCGCTTCTATATCCGAAATGCCTATCGGCACCTATTTTTAAAATGCCAATCGGCAACTATATCTGAAATGCCTATCGGCACTTATATCTGAAATGCCTATCGACACCTATATCTGAAATGCCTATCGACACCTATTTTTGAAATGCCTATCGGAAACTACATCTGAAATGCCTATCAGCACCTATATTTGAAATGACTATCGGCAAACATATCTGGAATGCCTATCGGCACCTATATTTGAAATGCCTATCGGCTTCTATATCTGAAATGCCTATCGGCACCTATTTTAAAAATGCCAATCGGCAACTATATCTGAAATGCCTATCGGCACCTATATCTGAAATGCCTATCGACACCTATATCTGAAATGCCTATCGACACCTATAACTGAAATGCCTATCGACACCTATATCTGAAATGCCTATCGACACCTATATCTGAAATGCCTATCGACACCTATATCTGAAATGCCTATCGACACCTATACCTGAAATGCCTATCGACACCTATATCTGAAATGCATATCGACACCTATTTTTGAAGTGCCTATCGGAAACTACATCTGAAATGCCTATCAGCACCTATATTTGAAATGCCTATCGGCAACCATATCTGGAATGCCTATCGGCACCTATATTTGAAATGCCTATCGGCTTTTATATCTGAAATGCCTATCGGCATCTATTTTTAAAATGCCAATCGGCAACTATATCTGAAATGCCTATCGGCACCTATATCTGAAATGCCTATCGACACCTATATCTGAAATGCCTATCGACACCTATATCTGAAATGCCTATCGACACCTATATCTGAAATGCCTATCGACACCTATATCTGAAATGCCTATCGACACCTATATCTGAAATGCCTATCGACACCTATATCTGAAATGCCTATCGACACCTATATCTGAAATGCCTATCGACACCTATTTTTGAAATGCCTATCGGAAACTACATCTGAAATGCCTATCAGCATCTATATTTGAAATGCCTGTCGGCAACCATATCTGGAATGCCTATCGGCACCTATATTTGAAATGCCTATCGGCTTCTATATCTGAAATGCCTATCGGCACCTATTTTTAAATGCCAATCGGCAACTATATCTGAAATGCCTATCGGCACCTATATCTGAAATGCCTATCGACACCTATATCTGAAATGCCTATCGACACCTATATCTGAAATGCCTATCGACACCTATATCTGAAATGCCTATCGACACCTATATCTGAAATGTCTATCGACACCTATATCTGAAATGCCTATCGACACCTCTATCTGAAATGCCTATCGACACCTATATCTGAAATGCCTATCGACACCTATATCTGAAATGCCTATCGACACCTATATCTGAAATGCCTATCGACACCTATTTTTGAAATGCCTATCGGAAACTACATCTGAAATGCCTATCAGCACCTATATTTGAAATGCCTATTGGCAACCATATCTGGAATGCCTATCGGCACCTATATTTGAAATGCCTATCGGCTTCTATATCTGAAATGCCTATCGGCACCTATTTTTAAAATGCCAATCGGCAACTATATCTGAAATGCCTATCGGCACCTATATCTGAAATGCCTATCGACACTTATATCTGAAATGCCTATCGACACCTATATCTGAAATGCCTATCGACACCTATATCTGAAATGCCTATCGACACCTATATCTGAATAGCCTATCGACACCTATATCTGAAAAACCTATCGACACCTATATCTGAAATGCCTATCGACACCTATATCTGAAATGCCTATCGACACCTATTTTTGAAATGCCTATCGGAAAAAACATCAGAAATGCCTATCAGCACCTATATTTGAAATGCCTATCGGCAACCATATCTGGAATGCCTATCGGCACCTATATTTAAAATGCCTATCGGCTTCTATATCTGAAATGCCTATCGGCACCTATTTTTAAAATGCCAATCGGCAACTATATCTGAAATGCCTATCGGCACCTATATCTGAAATGCCTATCGACACCTATATCTGAAATGCCTATCGACACCTATATCTGAAATGCCTATCGACACCTATATCTGAAATGCCTATCGACACCTATATCTGAAATGCCTATCGACACCTATATCTGAAATGCCTATCGACACCTATATCTGAAATGCCTATCGACACCTATATCTGAAATGCCTATCGACACCTATTTTTGAAATGCCTATCGGAAACTACATCTGAAATGCCTATCAGCACCTATATTTGAAATGCCTTTTGGCAACCATATCTGGAATGCCTATCGGCACCTATATTTGAAATGCCTATTGGCTTCTATATCTGAAAAGCCTATCGGCACCTATTTTTAAAATGCTAATCGGCAACTATATCTGAAATGCCTATCGGCACCTATATCTGAAATGCCTATTGACACCTACATCTGAAATGCCTATCGACACCTATATCTGAAATGCCTATCGACACCTATATCTGAAATGCCTATCGACACCTATATCTGAAATGCCTATCGACACCTATATCTGAAATGCCTATCGACACCTATATCTGAAATGCCTATCGACACCTATATCTGAAATGCCTATCGACACCTATTTTTGAAATGCCTATCGGAAACTACATCTGAAATGCCTATCAGCACCTATATTTGAAATGCCTATCGGCAACCATATCTGCAATGCCTATCGGCACCTATATTTGAAATGCCTATCGGCTTCTATATCTGAAATGCCTATCGGCACCTATTTTTAAAATGCCAATCGGCAACTATATCTGAAATGCCGATCGGCACCTATATCTGAAATGCCTAACGACACCTATATCTGAAATGCCTATCGACACCTATATCTGAAATGCCTATCGACACCTATTTTTGAAATGCCTATCGGAAACTACATCTGAAATGCCTATCAGCACCTATATTTGAAATGCCTATCGGCAACCATATCTAAAATGCCTATCGGCACCTATTTTTAAAATGCCAATCGGCAACTATATCTGAAATGCCTATCGGCACCTATATCTGAAATGCCTATCGACACTTATATCTGAAATGCCTATCGACACCTTTATCTGAAATGCCTATCGACACATATATCTGAAATGCCTATCGACACCTATATCTGAAATGCCTATCGGCACCTATATCTGAAATGCCTATCGACACCTATATCTGAAATGCCTATTGACACCTATATCTGAAATGCCTATCGACACCTATATCTGAAATGCCTATCGACACCTATTTTTGAAATGCCTATCGGAAACTACATCTGAAATGCCTATCAGCACCTATATTTGAAATGCCTATCGGCAACCATATCTGGAATGCCTATCGGCACCTATATTTGAAATGCCTATCGGCTTCTATATCTGAAATGCCTATCGGCACCTATTTTTAAAATTCCAATCGGCAACTATATCTGAAACGCCTATCGGCACCTATATCTGAAATGCCTATCGACACCTATATCTGAAATGCCTATCGACACCTATATCTGAAATGCCTATCGACACCTATATCTAAAATGCCTATCGACACCTATTTTTGAAATGCCTATCGGAAACTACATCTGAAATGCCTATCAGCACCTATATTTCAAATGCCTATCGGCAACCATATCTGGAATGCCTATCGGCACCTATATTTGAAATGCCTATCGGCTTCTATATCTGAAATGCCTATCGGCACCTATTTTTAAAATGCCAATCGGCAACTATATCTGAAATGCCTATCGGCACTTATATCTGAAATGCCTATCGACACCTATATCTGAAATGCCTATCGACACCTATATCTGAAATGCCTATCGACACCTATATCTGAAATGCCTATCGACACCTATATCTGAAATGCCTATCGACACCTATATCTGAAATGCCTATCGACACCTATATCTGTAATGCCTATCGACACCTATATCTGAAATGCCTATCGACACCTATATCTGAAATGCCTATCGACACCTATTTTTGAAATGCCTATCGGAAACTACATCTGAAATGCCTATCAGCACCTATATTTGAAATGCCTATCGGCAACCATATCTGGAATGCCTATCGGCACCTATATTTGAAATGCCTATCGGCTTCTATATCTGAAATGCCTATCGGCACCTATTTTTAAAATGCCAATCGGCAACTATATCTGAAATGCCTATCGGCACCTATATCTGAAATGCCTATCGACACATAAATCTGAAATGCCTATCGACACCTATATCTGAAATGCCTATCGACACCTATATCTGAAATGCCTATCGACACCTATTTTTGAAATGCCTATCGGTAACTACATCTGAAATGCCTATCAGCACCTATATTTCAAATTCCTATCGGCAACCATATCTGGATTGCCTATCGGCACCTATATTTGAAATGCCTATCGGCTTCTATATCCGAAATGCCTATCGGCACCTATTTTTAAAATTCCAATCGGCAACTATATCTGAAATGCCTATCGGCACTTATATCTGAAATGCCTATCGACACCTATATCTGAAATGCCTATCGACACCTATATCTGAAATGCCTATCGACACCTATATCTGAAATGCCTATCGACACCTATATCTGAAATGCCTATCGACACCTATATCTGAAATGCCTATCGACACCTATATCTGTAATGCCTATCGACACCTATATCTGAAATGCCTATCGACACCTATATCTGAAATGCCTATCGACACCTATTTTTGAAATGCCTATCGGAAACTACATCTGAAATGCCTATCAGCACCTATATTTGAAATGCCTATCGGCAACCATATCTGGAATGCCTATCGGCACCTATATTTGAAATGCCTATCGGCTTCTATATCTGAAATGCCTATCGGCACCTATTTTTAAAATGCCAATCGGCAACTATATCTGAAATGCCTATCGGCACCTATATCTGAAATGCCTATCGACACATAAATCTGAAATGCCTATCGACACCTATATCTGAAATGCCTATCGACACCTATATCTGAAATGCCTATCGACACCTATATCTGAAATGCCTATCGACACCTATTTTTGAAATGCCTATCGGTAACTACATCTGAAATGCCTATCAGCACCTATATTTCAAATTCCTATCGGCAACCATATCTGGATTGCCTATCGGCACCTATATTTGAAATGCCTATCGGCTTCTATATCCGAAATGCCTATCGGCACCTATTTTTAAAATTCCAATCGGCAACTATATCTGAAATGCCTATCGGCACCTATATCTGAAATGCCTATCGGCACCTATATCTGAAATGCCTATCGACACCTATATCTGAAATGCCTATCGACACCTATATCTGAATTGCCTATCGACACCTATATCTGAAATGCCTATCGACACCTATATCTGAAATGCCTATCGACACCTATATCTGAAATGCCTATCGACACCTATATCTGAAATGCCTATCGACACCTATTTTTGAAATGCCTATCGGAAACTACATCTGAAATGCCTATCAGCACCTATATTTGAAATGCCTATCGGCAACCATATCTGGAATGCCTATCGGCACCTATATTTGAAATGCCTATCGGCTTCTATATCTGAAATGCCTATCGGCACCTATTTTTAAAATGCCAATCGACACCTATATCTGAAATGCCTATTGACACCTATATCTGAAATGCCTATCGACACCTATATCTGAAATGCCTATCGACACCTATATCTGAAATGCCTATCGACACCTATATCTGAAATGCCTATCGACACCTATATCTGAAATGCCTATCGACACCTATACCTGAAATGCCTATCGACACCTATATCTGAAATGCCTATCGACACTTATTTTTGAAGTGCCTATCGGAAACTACATCTGAAATGCCTATCAGCACCTATATTTGAAATGCCTATCGGCAACCATATCTGGAATGCCTATCGGCACCTATATTTGAAATGCCTATCGGCTTTTATATCTGAAATGCCTATCGGCACCTATTTTTAAAATGCCAATCGGCAACTATATCTGAAATGCCTATCGGCACCTATATCTGAAATGCCTATCGACACCTATATCTGAAATGCCTATCGACACCTATATCTGAAATGCCTATCGACACCTATATCTGAAATGCCTATCGACACCTATATCTGAAATGCCTATCGACACCTATATCTGAAATGCCTATCGACACCTATACCTGAAATGCCTATCGACACCTATATCTGAAATGCCTATCGACACTTATTTTTGAAGTGCCTATCGGAAACTACATCTGAAATGCCTATCAGCACCTATATTTGAAATGCCTATCGGCAACCATATCTGCAATGCCTATCGGCACCTATATTTGAAATGCCTATCGGCTTCTATATCTGAAATGCCTATCGGCACCTATTTTTAAAATGCCAATCGGCAACTATATCTGAAATGCCTATCGGCACCTATATCTGAAATGCCTATCGACACCTATATCTGAAATGCCTATCGACACCTATATCTGAAATGCCTATCGACACCTATTTTTGAAATGCCTATCGGAAACTACATCTGAAATGCCTATCAGCACCTATATTTGAAATGCCTATCGGCAACCATATCTGAAATGCCTATCGGCACCTATTTTTAAAATGCCAATCGGCAACTATATCTGAAATGCCTATCGGCACCTATATCTGAAATGCCTATCGACACTTATATCTGAAATGCCTATCGACACCTATATCTGAAACGCCTATCGACACATATATCTGAAATGCCTATCGACACCTATATCTGAAATGCCTATCGGCACCTATATCTGAAATGCCTATCGACACCTATATCTGAAATGCCTATTGACACCTATATCTGAAATGCCTATCGACACCTATATCTAAAATGCCTATCGACACCTATTTTTGAAATGCCTATCGGAAACTACATCTGAAATGCCTATCAGCACCTATATTTCAAATGCCTATCGACACCTATATCTAAAATGCCTATCGACACCTATTTTTGAAATGCCTATCGGAAACTACATCTGAAATGCCTATCAGCACCTATATTTCAAATGCCTATCGGCAACCATATCTGGAATGCCTATCGGCACCTATATTTGAAATGCCTATCGGCTTCTATATCTGAAATGCCTATCGGCACCTATTTTTTAAATGCCAATCGGCAACTATATCTGAAATGCCTATCGGCACTTATATCTGAAATGCCTATCGACACCTATATCTGAAATGCCTATCGACACCTATATCTGAAATGCCTATCGACACTTATATCTGAAATGCCTATCGACACCTATATCTGAAATGCCTATCGACACCTATATCTGAAATGCCTATCGACACCTATATCTGTAATGCCTATCGACACCTATATCTGAAATGCCTATCGACACCTATATCTGAAATGCCTATCGACACCTATTTTTGAAATGCCTATCGGAAACTACATCTGAAATGCCTATCAGCACCTATATTTGAAATGCCTATCGGCAACCATATCTGGAATGCCTATCGGCACCTATATTTGAAATGCTTATCGGCTTCTATATCTGAAATGCCTATCGGCACCTATTTTTAAAATGCCAATCGGCAACTATATCTGAAATGCCTATCGGCACCTATATCTGAAATGCCTATCGACACATAAATCTGAAATGCCTATCGACACCTATATCTGAAATGCCTATCGACACCTATATCTGAAATGCCTATCGACACCTATTTTTGAAATGCCTATCGGTAACTACATCTGAAATGCCTATCAGCACCTATATTTCAAATTCCTATCGGCAACCATATCTGGATTGCCTATCGGCACCTATATTTGAAATGCCTATCGGCTTCTATATCCGAAATGCCTATCGGCACCTATTTTTAAAATTCCAATCGGCAACTATATCTGAAATGCCTATCGGCACTTATATCTGAAATGCCTATCGACACCTATATCTGAAATGCCTATCGACACCTATATCTGAAATGCCTATCGACACCTATATCTGAAATGCCTATCGACACCTATATCTGAAATGCCTATCGACACCTATATCTGTAATGCCTATCGACACCTATATCTGAAATGCCTATCGACACCTATATCTGAAATGCCTATCGACACCTATTTTTGAAATGCCTATCGGAAACTACATCTGAAATGCCTATCAGCACCTATATTTGAAATGCCTATCGGCAACCATATCTGGAATGCCTATCGGCACCTATATTTGAAATGCCTATCGGCTTCTATATCTGAAATGCCTATCGGCACCTATTTTAAAAATGCCAATCGGCAACTATATCTGAAATGCCTATCGGCACCTATATCTGAAATGCCTATCGGCACCTATATCTGAAATGCCTATCGACACCTATATCTGAAATGCCTATCGACACCTATATCTGAATTGCCTATCGACACCTATATCTGAAATGCCTATCGACACCTATATCTGAAATGCCTATCGACACCTATATCTGAAATGCCTATCGACACCTATATCTGAAATGCCTATCGACACCTATTTTTGAAATGCCTATCGGAAACTACATCTGAAATGCCTATCAGCACCTATATTTGAAATGCCTATCGGCAACCATATCTGAAATGCCTATCGGCACCTATATTTGAAATGCCTATCGGCTTCTATATCTGAAATGCCTATCGGCACCTATTTTTAAAATGCCAATCGACACCTATATCTGAAATGCCTATTGACACCTATATCTGAAATGCCTATCGACACCTATATCTGAAATGCCTATCGACACCTATATCTGAAATGCCTATCGACACCTATATCTGAAATGCCTATCGACACCTATATCTGAAATGCCTATCGACACCTATACCTGAAATGCCTATCGACACCTATATCTGAAATGCCTATCGACACTTATTTTTGAAGTGCCTATCGGAAACTACATCTGAAATGCCTATCAGCACCTATATTTGAAATGCCTATCGGCAACCATATCTGGAATGCCTATCGGCACCTATATTTGAAATGCCTATCGGCTTTTATATCTGAAATGCCTATCGGCACCTATTTTTTAAATGCCAATCGGCAACTATATCTGAAATGCCTATCGGCACCTATATCTGAAATGCCTATCGACACCTATATCTGAAATGCCTATCGACACCTATATCTGAAATGCCTATCGACACCTATATCTGAAATGCCTATCGACACCTATATCTGAAATGCCTATCGACACCTATATCTGAAATGCCTATCGACACCTATATCTGAAATGCCTATCGACACCTATATCTGAAATGCCTATCGACACCTATTTTTGAAATGCCTATCGGAAACTACATCTGAAATGCCTATCAGCACCTATATTTGAAATGCCTATCGGCAACCATATCTGGAATGCCTATCGGCACCTATATTTGAAATGCCTATCGGCTTCTATATCTGAAATGCCTATCGGCACCTATTTTTAAATGCCAATCGGCAACTATATCTGAAATGCCTATCGGCACATATATCTGAAATGCCTATCGACACCTATATCTGAAATGCCTATCGACACCTATATCTGAAATGCCTATCGACACCTATATCTGAAATGTCTATCGACACCTATATCTGAAATGCCTATCGACACCTATATCTGAAATGCCTATCGACACCTATATCTGAAATGCCTATCGACACCTATATCTGAAATGCCTATCGACACCTATATCTGAAATGCCTATCGACACCTATTTTTGAAATGCCTATCGGAAACTACATCTGAAATGCCTATCAGCACCTATATTTGAAATGCCTATTGGCAACCATATCTGGATTGCCTATCGGCACCTATATTTGAAATGCCTATCGACTTCTATATCTGAAATGCCTATCGGCACCTATTTTTAAAATGCCAATCGGCAACTATATCTGAAATGCCTATCGGCACCTATATCTGAAATGCCTATCAAAACTTATATCTGAAATGCCTATCGACACCTATATCTGAAATGCCTATCGACACCTATATCTGAAATGCCTATCGACACCTATATCTGAAATGCCTATCGACACCTATATCTGAAAAACCTATCGACACTTATATCTAAATTGCCTATCGACACCTATATCTGAAATGCCTATCGACACCTATTTTTGAAATGCCTATCGGAAAAAACATCAGAAATGCCTATCAGCACCTATATTTGAAATGCCTATCGGCAACCATATCTGGAATACCTATCGGCACCTATATTTAAAATGCCTATCGGCTTCTATATCTGAAATGCCTATCGGCACCTATTTTTAAAATGCCAATCGGCAACTATATCTGAAATGCCTATCGGCACCTATATCTGAAATGCCTATCGACACCTATATCTGAAATGCCTATCGACACCTATATCTGAAATGCCTATCGACACCTATATCTGAAATGCCTATCGACACCTATATCTGAAATGCCTATCGACACCTATATCTGAAATGCCTATCGACACCTATATCTGAAATGCCTATCGACACCTATATCTGAAATGCCTATCGACACCTATTTTTGAAATGCCTATCGGAAACTACATCTGAAATGCCTATCAGCACCTATATTTGAAATGCCTTTTGGCAACCATATCTGGAATGCCTATCGGCACCTATATTTGAAATGCCTATCGGCTTCTATATCTGAAAAGCCTATCGGCACCTATTTTTAAAATGCTAATCGGCAACTATATCTGAAATGCCAATCGGCATTTATATCTGAAATGCCTATCGACACCTACATCTGAAATGCCTATCGACACCTATATCTGAAATGCCTATCGACACCTATATCTGAAATGCCTATCGACACCTATATCTGAAATGCCTATCGACACCTATATCTGAAATGCCTATCGACACCTATATCTGAAATGCCTATCGACACCTATATCTGAAATGCCTATCGACACCTATTTTTGAAATGCCTTTCGGAAACTACATCTGAAATGCCTATCAGCACCTATATTTGAAATGCCTATCGGCAACCATATCTGCAATGCCTATCGGCACCTATATTTGAAATGCCTATCGGCTTCTATATCTGAAATGCCTATCGGCACCTATTTTTAAAATGCCAATCGGCAACTATATCTGAAATGCCTATCGGCACCTATATCTGAAATGCCTATCGACACTTATATCTGAAATGCCTATCGACACCTATATCTGAAATGCCTATCGACACCTATATCTGAAATGCCTATCGACACCTATATCTGAAATGCCTATCGACACATATATCTGAAATGCCTATCGACACCTATATCTGAAATGCCTATCGACACCTATATCTGAAATGCTTATCGACACCTATTTTTGAAATGCCTATCGGAAACTACATCTGAAATGCCTATCAGCACCTATATTTGAAATGCCTATCGGCAACCATATCTGGAATACCTACCGGCACCTATATTTGAAATGCCTATCGGCTTCTATATCTGAAATGCCTATCGGCACCTATTTTTAAAATGCCAATCGGCAACTATATCTGAAATGCCTATCGGCACCTATATCTGAAATGCCTATCGACACCTATATCTGAAATGCCTATCGACACTTATATCTGAAATGCCTATCGACACCTTTATCTGAAATGCCTATCGACACCTATATCTGAAATGCCTATCGACACCTATATCTGAAATGCCTATCGACACCTGTATCTGAAATGCCTATCGACACATATATCTGAAATGCCTATCGACACCTATATCTGAAATGCCTATCGACACCTATTTTTGAAATGCCTATCGGAAACTACATCTAAAATGCCTATCAGCACCTATATTTGAAATGCCTATCGGCAACCATATCTGGAATGCCTATCGGCACCTATATTTGAAATGCCTATCGGCTTCTATATCTGAAATGCCTATCGGCACCTATTTTTAAAATGCCAATCGGCAACTATATCTGAAATGCCTATCGGCACCTATATCTGAAATGCCTATCGACACCTATATCTGAAATGCCTATCGACACCTATATCTGAAATGCCTATCGACACCTATTTTTGAAATGCCTATCGGAAACTACATCTGAAATGCCTATCAGCACCTATATTTGAAATGCCTATCGGCAACCATATCTGAAATGCCTATCGGCACCTATTTTTAAAATGCCAATCGGCAACTATATCTGAAATGCCTATCGGCACCTATATCTGAAATGCCTATCGACACTTATATCTGAAATGCCTATCGACACCTATATCTGAAATGCCTATCGACACCTATATCTGAAATGCCTATCGACACCTATATCTGAAATGCCTATCGACACCTATATCTGAAATGCCTATCGACACCTATATCTGAAATGCCTATCGACACATATATCTGAAATGCCTATCGACACCTATATCTGAAATGCCTATCGACACCTATTTTTGAAATGCCTATCGGAAACTACATCTAAAATGCCTATCAGCACCTATATTTGAAATGCCTATCGGCACCTATTTTTAAAATGCCAATCGGCAACTATATCTGAAATGCCTATCGGCACCTATATCTGAAATGCCTATCGACACATATATCTGAAATGCCTATCGACACCTATATCTGAAATGCCTATCGACACCTATATCTGAAATGCCTATCGACACCTATTTTTGAAATGCCTATCGGAAACTACATCTGAAATGCCTATCAGCACCTATATTTCAAATGCCTATCGGCAACCATATCTGGAATGCCTATCGGC
The DNA here is from genome assembly GCA_034508555.1 of Venustoraphidia nigricollis. NCBI lineage: Eukaryota > Metazoa > Arthropoda > Insecta > Raphidioptera > Raphidiidae > Venustoraphidia > Venustoraphidia nigricollis. Next base: position 91,970 of record JAVRKA010000316.1, read on the forward strand.
ACCTATATTTGAAATGCCTATCGGCTTCTATATCTGAAATGCCTATCGGCACCTATTTTTAAAATGCCAATCGGCAACTATATCTGAAATGCCTATCGGCACTTATATCTGAAATGCCTATCGACACCTATATCTGAAATGCCTATCGACACCTATATCTCAAATGCCTATCGACACCTATATCTGAAATGCCTATCGACACCTATTTTTGAAATGCCTATCGGAAACTACATCTGAAATGCCTATCAGCACCTATATTTCAAATGCCTATCGGCAACCATATCTGGAATGCCTATCGGCACCTATATTTGAAATGCCTATCGGCTTCTATATCTGAAATGCCTATCGGCACCTATTTTTAAAATGCCAATCGGCAACTATATCTGAAATGCCTATCGGCACTTATATCTGAAATGCCTATCGACACCTATATCTGAAATGCCTATCGACACCTATATCTGAAATGCCTATCGACACCTATATCTGAAATGCCTATCGACACCTATATCTGAAATGCCTATCGACACCTATATCTGAAATGCCTATCGACACCTATATCTGTAATGCCTATCGACACCTATATCTGAAATGCCTATCGACACCTATATCTGAAATGCCTATCGACACCTATATCTGAAATGCCTATCGACACCTATATCTGAAATGCCTATCGACACCTATATCTGTAATGCCTATCGACACCTATATCTGAAATGCCTATCGACACCTATATCTGAAATGCCTATCGACACCTATTTTTGAAATGCCTATCGGAAACTACATCTGAAATGCCTATCAGCACCTATATTTAAAATGCCTATCGGCAACCATATCTGGAATGCCTATCGGCACCTATATTTGAAATGCCTATCGGCTTCTATATCTGAAATGCCTATCGGCACCTATTTTTAAAATGCCAATCGGCAACTATATCTGAAATGCCTATCGGCACCTATATCTGAAATGCCTATCGACACATAAATCTGAAATGCCTATCGACACCTATATCTGAAATGCCTATCGACACCTATATCTGAAATGCCTATCGACACCTATTTTTGAAATGCCTATCGGTAACTACATCTGAAATGCCTATCAGCACCTATATTTCAAATGCCTATCGGCAACCATATCTGGAATGCCTATCGGCACCTATATTTGAAATGCCTATCCGCTTCTATATCCGAAATGCCTATCGGCACCTATTTTTAAAATGCCAATCGGCAACTATATCTGAAATGCCTATCGGCACTTATATCTGAAATGCCTATCGACACCTATATCTGAAATGCCTATCGACACCTATATCTGAAATGCCTATCGACACCTATATCTGAAATGCCTATCGACACCTATATCTGAAATGCCTATCGACACCTATATCTGAAATGCCTATCGACACCTATATCTGTAATGCCTATCGACACCTATATCTGAAATGCCTATCGACACCTATATCTGAAATGCCTATCGACACCTATTTTTGAAATGCCTATCGGAAACTACACCTGAAATGCCTATCAGCACCTATATTTGAAATGACTATCGGCAAACATATCTGGAATGCCTATCGGCACCTATATTTGAAATGCCTATCGGCTTCTATATCTGAAATGCCTATCGGCACCTATTTTAAAAATGCCAATCGGCAACTATATCTGAAATGCCTATCGGCACCTATATCTGAAATGCCTATCGACACCTATATCTGAAATGCCTATCGACACCTATATCTGAAATGCCTATCGACACCTATATCTGAAATGCCTATCGACACCTATATCTGAAATGCCTATCGACACCTATATCTGAAATGCCTATCGACACCTATACCTGAAATGCCTATCGACACCTATATCTGAAATGCATATCGGCACCTATTTTTGAAGTGCCTATCGGAAACTACATCTGAAATGCCTATCAGCACCTATATTTGAAATGCCTATCGGCAACCATATCTGGAATGCCTATCGGCACCTATATTTGAAATGCCTATCGGCTTTTATATCTGAAATGCCTATCGGCATCTATTTTTAAAATGCCAATCGGCAACTATATCTGAAATGTTTATATCGGCACCTATATCTGAAATGCCTATCGACACCTATATCTGAAATGCCTATCGACACCTATATCTGAAATGCCTATCGACACCTATATCTGAAATGCCTATCGACACCTATATCTGAAATGCCTATCGACACCTATATCTGAAATGCCTATCGACACCTATATCTGAAATGCCTATCGACACCTATATCTGAAATGCCTATCGACACCTATTTTTGAAATGCCTATCGGAAACTACATCTGAAATGCCTATCAGCACCTATATTTGAAATGCCTGTCGGCAACCATATCTGGAATGCCTATCGGCACCTATATTTGAAATGCCTATCGGCTTCTATATCTGAAATGCCTATCGGCACCTATTTTTAAATGCCAATCGGCAACTATATCTGAAATGCCTATCGGCACCTATATCTGAAATGCCTATCGACACCTATATCTGAAATGCCTATCGACACCTATATCTGAAATGCCTATCGACACCTATATCTGAAATGTCTATCGACACCTATATCTGAAATGCCTATCGACACCTATATCTGAAATGCCTATCGACACCTATATCTGAAATGCCTATCGACACCTATATCTGAAATGCCTATCGACACCTATATCTGAAATGCCTATCGACACCTATTTTTGAAATGCCTATCGGAAACTACATCTGAAATGCCTATCAGCACCTATATTTGAAATGCCTATTGGCAACCATATCTGAAATGCCTATCGGCACCTATATTTGAAATGCCTATCGGCTTCTATATCTGAAATGCCTATCGGCACCTATTTTTAAAATGCCAATCGGCAACTATATCTGAAATGCCTATCGGCACCTATATCTGAAATGCCTATCGACACTTATATCTGAAATGCCTATCGACACCTATATCTGAAATGCCTATCGACACCTATATCTGAAATGCCTATCGACACCTATATCTGAAATGCCTATCGACACCTATATCTGAAAAACCTATCGACACCTATATCTGAAATGCCTATCGACACCTATATCTGAAATGCCTATCGACACCTATTTTTGAAATGCCTATCGGAAAAAACATCAGAAATGCCTATCAGCACCTATATTTGAAATGCCTATCGGCAACCATATCTGGAATGCCTATCGGCACCTATATTTAAAATGCCTATCGGCTTCTATATCTGAAATGCCTATCGGCACCTATTTTTAAAATGCCAATCGGCAACTATATCTGAAATGCCTATCGGCACCTATATCTGAAATGCCTATCGACACCTATATCTGAAATGCCTATCGACACCTATATCTGAAATGCCTATCGACACCTATATCTGAAATGCCTATCGACACCTATATCTGAAATGCCTATCGACACCTATATCTGAAATGCCTATCGACACCTATATCTGAAATGCCTATCGACACCTATATCTGAAATGCCTATCGACACCTATTTTTGAAATGCCTATCGGAAACTACATCTGAAATGCCTATCAGCACCTATATTTGAAATGCCTTTTGGCAACCATATCTGGAATGCCTATCGGCACCTATATTTGAAATGCCTATCGGCTTCTATATCTGAAAAGCCTATCGGCACCTATTTTTAAAATGCTAATCGGCAACTATATCTGAAATGCCTATCGGCACCTATATCTGAAATGCCTATCGACACCTACATCTGAAATGCCTATCGACACCTATATCTGAAATGCCTATCGACACCTATATCTGAAATGCCTATCGACACCTATATCTGAAATGCCTATCGACACCTATATCTGAAATGCCTATCGACACCTATATCTGAAATGCCTATCGACACCTATATCTGAAATGCCTATCGACACCTATTTTTGAAATGCCTATCGGAAACTACATCTGAAATGCCTATCAGCACCTATATTTGAAATGCCTATCGGCAACCATATCTGCAATGCCTATCGGCACCTATATTTGAAATGCCTATCGGCTTCTATATCTGAAATGCCTATCGGCACCTATTTTTAAAATGCCAATCGGCAACTATATCTGAAATGCCTATCGGCACCTATATCTGAAATGCCTATCGACACTTATATCTGAAATGCCTATCGACACCTATATCTGAAATGCCTATCGACACCTATATCTGAAATGCCTATCGACACCTATATCTGAAATGCCTATCGACACATATATCTGAAATGCCTATCGACACCTATATCTGAAATGCCTATCGACACCTATATCTGAAATGCTTATCGACACCTATTTTTGAAATGCCTATCGGAAACTACATCTGAAATGCCTATCAGCACCTATATTTGAAATGCCTATCGGCAACCATATCTGGAGTACCTACCGGCACCTATATTTGAAATGCCTATCAGCTTCTATATCTGAAATGCCTATCGGCACCTATTTTTAAAATGCCAATCGGCAACTATATCTGAAATGCCTATCGGCACCTATATCTGAAATGCCTATCGACACCTATATCTGAAATGCCTATCGACACCTATATCTGAAATGCCTATCGACACCTATTTTTGAAATGCCTATCGGAAACTACATCTGAAATGCCTATCAGCACCTATATTTGAAATGCCTATCGGCAACCATATCTGAAATGCCTATCGGCACCTATTTTTAAAATGCCAATCGGCAACTATATCTGAAATGCCTATCGGCACCTATATCTGAAATGCCTATCGACACTTATATCTGAAATGCCTATCGACACCTATATCTGAAATGCCTATCGACACATATATCTGAAATGCCTATCGACACCTATATCTGAAATGCCTATCGGCACCTATATCTGAAATGCCTATCGACACCTATATCTGAAATGCCTATCGACACCTATATCTGAAATGCCTATCGACACCTTTATCTGAAATGCCTATCGACACCTATATCTGAAATGCCTATCGACACCTATATCTGAAATGCCTATCGACACCTGTATCTGAAATGCCTATCGACACATATATCTGAAATGCCTATCGACACCTATATCTGAAATGCCTATCGACACCTATTTTTGAAATGCCAATCGGCAACTATATCTGAAATGCCTATCGGCACCTATATCTGAAATGCCTATCGACACCTATATCTGAAATGCCTATCGACACCTATATCTGAAATGCCTATCGACACCTATTTTTGAAATGCCTAACGGAAACTACATCTGAAATGCCTATCAGCACCTATATTTGAAATGCCTATCGGCAACCATATCTGAAATGCCTATCGGCACCTATTTTTAAAATGCCAATCGGCAACTATATCTGAAATGCCTATCGGCACCTATATCTGAAATGCCTATCGACACTTATATCTGAAATGCCTATCGACACCTATATCTGAAATGCCTATCGACACATATATCTGAAATGCCTATCGACACCTATATCTGAAATGCCTATCGGCACCTATATCTGAAATGCCTATCGACACTTATATCTGAAATGCCTATCGACACCTATATCTGAAATGCCTATCGACACCTATATCTGAAATGCCTATCGACACCTATATCTGAAATGCCTATCGACACCTGTATCTGAAATGCCTATCGACACATATATCTGAAATGCCTATCGACACCTATATCTGAAATGCCTATCGACACCTATTTTTGAAATGCCTATCGGAAACTACATCTAAAATGCCTATCAGCACCTATATTTGAAATGCCTATCGGCAACCATATCTGGAATGCCTATCGGCACCTATATTTGAAATGCCTATCGGCTTCTATATCTGAAATGCCTATCGGCACCTATTTTTAAAATGCCAATCGACAACTATATCTGAAATGCCTATCGGCACCTATATCTGAAATGCCTATCGACACCTATATCTGAAATGCCTATTGACACCTATATCTGAAATGCCTATCGACACCTATTTTTGAAATGCCTATCGGAAACTACATCTGAAATGCCTATCAGCACCTATATTTGAAATGCCTATCGGCAACCATATCTGAAATGCCTATCGGCACCTATTTTTAAAATGCCAATCGGCAACTATATCTGAAATGCCTATCGGCACCTATATCTGAAATGCCTATCGACACTTATATCTGAAATGCCTATCGACACCTATATCTGAAATGCCTATCGACACCTATATCTGAAATGCCTATCGACACCTATATCTGAAATGCCTATCGACACCTATATCTGAAATGCCTATCGACACCTATATCTGAAATGCCTATCGACACATATATCTGAAATGCCTATCGACACCTATATCTGAAATGCCTATCGACACCTATTTTTGAAATGCCTATCGGAAACTACATCTAAAATGCCTATCAGCACCTATATTTGAAATGCCTATCGGCACCTATTTTTAAAATGCCAATCGGCAACTATATCTGAAATGCCTATCGGCACCTATATCTGAAATGCCTATCGACACATATATCTGAAATGCCTATCGACACCTATATCTGAAATGCCTATCGACACCTATATCTGAAATGCCTATCGACACCTATTTTTGAAATGCCTATCGGAAACTACATCTGAAATGCCTATCGGCACCTATATCTGAAATGCCTATCGACACCTATATCTGAAATGCCTATCGACACCTATATCTGAAATGCCTATCGACACCTATTTTTGAAATGCCTATCGGAAACTACATCTGAAATGCCTATCAGCACCTATATTTGAAATGCCTATCGGCAACCATATCTGAAATGCCTATCGGCACCTATTTTTAAAATGCCAATCGGCAACTATATCTGAAATGCCTATCGGCACCTATATTTGAAATGCCTATCGGCAACCATATCTGAAATGCCTATCGGCACCTATTTTTAAAATGCCAATCGGCAATAATATCTGAAATGCCTATCGGCACCTATATCTGAAATGCCTATCGACACTTATATCTGAAATGCCTATCGACACCTATATCTGAAATGCCTATCGACACATATATCTGAAATGCCTATCGACACCTATATCTGAAATGCCTATCGGCACCTATATCTGAAATGCCTATCGACACCTATATCTGAAATGCCTATCGACACCTATATCTGAAATGCCTATCGACACCTTTATCTGAAATGCCTATCGACACCTATATCTGAAATGCCTATCGACACCTATATCTGAAATGCCTATCGACACCTGTATCTGAAATGCCTATCGACACATATATCTGAAATGCCTATCGACACCTATATCTGAAATGCCTATCGACACCTATTTTTGAAATGCCAATCGGCAACTATATCTGAAATGCCCATCGGCACCTATATCTGAAATGCCTATCGACACCTATATCTGAAATGCCTATCGACACCTATATCTGAAATGCCTATCGACACCTATTTTTGAAATGCCTAACGGAAACTACATCTGAAATGCCTATCAGCACCTATATTTGAAATGCCTATCGGCAACCATATCTGAAATGCCTATCGGCACCTATTTTTAAAATGCCAATCGGCAACTATATCTGAAATGCCTATCGGCACCTATATCTGAAATGCCTATCGACACTTATATCTGAAATGCCTATCGACACCTATATCTGAAATGCCTATCGACACATATATCTGAAATGCCTATCGACACCTATATCTGAAATGCCTATCGGCACCTATATCTGAAATGCCTATCGACACTTATATCTGAAATGCCTATCGACACCTATATCTGAAATGCCTATCGACACCTATATCTGAAATGCCTATCGACACCTATATCTGAAATGCCTATCGACACCTGTATCTGAAATGCCTATCGACACATATATCTGAAATGCCTATCGACACCTATATCTGAAATGCCTATCGACACCTATTTTTGAAATGCCTATCGGAAACTACATCTAAAATGCCTATCAGCACCTATATTTGAAATGCCTATCGGCAACCATATCTGGAATGCCTATCGGCACCTATATTTGAAATGCCTATCGGCTTCTATATCTGAAATGCCTATCGGCACCTATTTTTAAAATGCCAATCGGCAACTATATCTGAAATGCCTATCGGCACCTATATCTGAAATGCCTATCGACACCTATATCTGAAATGCCTATTGACACCTATATCTGAAATGCCTATCGACACCTATTTTTGAAATGCCTATCGGAAACTACATCTGAAATGCCTATCAGCACCTATATTTGAAATGCCTATCGGCAACCATATCTGAAATGCCTATCGGCACCTATTTTTAAAATGCCAATCGGCAACTATATCTGAAATGCCTATCGGCACCTATATCTGAAATGCCTATCGACACTTATATCTGAAATGCCTATCGACACCTATATCTGAAATGCCTATCGACACCTATATCTGAAATGCCTATCGACACCTATATCTGAAATGCCTATCGACACCTATATCTGAAATGCCTATCGACACCTATATCTGAAATGCCTATCGACACATATATCTGAAATGCCTATCGACACCTATATCTGAAATGCCTATCGACACCTATTTTTGAAATGCCTATCGGAAACTACATCTAAAATGCCTATCAGCACCTATATTTGAAATGCCTATCGGCACCTATTTTTAAAATGCCAATCGGCAACTATATCTGAAATGCCTATCGGCACCTATATCTGAAATGCCTATCGACACATATATCTGAAATGCCTATCGACACCTATATCTGAAATGCCTATCGACACCTATATCTGAAATGCCTATCGACACCTATTTTTGAAATGCCTATCGGAAACTACATCTGAAATGCCTATCAGCACCTATATTTCAAATGCCTATCGGCAACCATATCTGGAATGCCTATCGGCACCTATATTTGAAATGCCTTTTGGCTTCTATATCTGAAATGCCTATCGGCACCTATTTTTAAAATGCCAATCGGCAACTATATCTGAAATGCCTATCGGCACTTATATCTGAAATGCCTATCGACACCTATATCTGAAATGCCTATCGACACCTATATCTGAAATGCCTATCGACACCTATATCTGAAATGCCTATCGACACCTATATCTGAAATGCCTATCGACACCTATATCTGAAATGCCTATCGACACCTATATCTGAAATGCCTATCGACACCTATTTTTGAAATGCCTATCGGAAACTACATCTGAATTGCCTATCAGCACCTATATTTGAAATGCCTATCGGCAATCATATCTGGAATGCCTATCGGCACCTATATTTGAAATGCCTATCGGCTTCTATATCTGAAATGCCTATCGGCACCTATTTTAAAAATGCCAATCGGCAACTATATCTGAAATGCCTATCGGCACCTATATCTGAAATGCCTATCGACACCTATATCTGAAATGCCTATCGACACCTATATCTGAAATGCCTATCGACACCTATATCTGAAATGCCTATCGACACCTATATCTAAAATGCCTATCGACACCTATATCTGAAATGCCTATCGACACCTATATCTGAAATGCCTATCGACACCTATATCTGAAATGCCTATCGACACCTATTTTTGAAGTGCCTATCGGAAACTACATCTGAAATGCCTATCAGCACCTATATTTGAAATGCCTATCGGCAACCATATCTGGAATGCCTATCGGCACCTATATTTGAAATGCCTATCGGCTTCTATATCTGAAATGCCTATCGGCACCTATTTTTAAAATGCCAATCGGCAACTATATCTGAAATGCCTATCGGCACCTATATCTGAAATGCCTATCGACACCTATATCTGAAATGCCTATCGACACCTATATCTGAAATGCCTATCGACACCTATATCTGAAATGCCTATCGGCACCTATATCTGAAATGCCTATCGACACCTATATCTGAAATGCCTATCGACACCTATATCTGAAATGCCTATCGACACCTATTTTTGAAATGCCTATCGGAAACTACATCTGAAATGCCTATCAGCACCTATATTTGAAATGCCTATCGGCAACCATATCTGGAATGCCTATCGGCACCTATATTTGAAATGCCTATCGGCCTCTATATCTGAAATGCCTATCGGCACCTATTTTTAAATGCCAATCGGCAACTATATCTGAAATGCCTATCGGCACCTATATCTGAAATGACTATCGACACCTATATCTGAAATGCCTATCGACACCTATATCTGAAATGCCTATCGACACCTATATCTGAAATGCCTATCGACACCTATATCTGAAATGCCTATCGACACCTATATCTGAAATGCCTATAGACACCTATATCTGAAATGCCTATCGACACCTATATTTGAAATGCCTATCGGCTTCTATATCTGAAATGCCTATCGGCACCTATTTTTAAAATGCCAATCGGCAACTATATCTTAAATGCCTATCGGCACCTATATCTGAAATGCCTATCGACACCTATATCTGAAATGCCTATCGACACCTATATCTGAAATGCCTATCGACACCTATATCTGAAATGCCTATTGACACCTATATCTGAAATGCCTATCGACACCTATATCTGAAAAACCTTTCGACACCTATATCTGAAATGCCTATCGACACCTATATCTGAAATGCCTATCGACACCTATTTTTGAAATGCCTATCGGAAACTACATCTGAAATGCCTATCAGCACCTATATTTGAAATGCCTATCGGCAACCATATCTGGAATGCCTATCGGCACCTATATTTAAAATGCCTATCGGCTTCTATATCTGAAATGCCTATCGGCACCTATTTTTAAAATGCCAATCGGCAACTATATCTGAAATGCCTATCGGCACCTATATCTGAAATGCCTATCGACACTTATATCTAAAATGCCTATCGACACCTATATCTGAAATGCCTATCGACACATATATCTGAAATGCCTATCGACACCTATATCTGAAATGCCTATCGGCACCTATATCTGAAATGCCTATCGACACTTATATCTGAAATGCCTATCGACACCTATATCTGAAATGCCTATCGACACCTATATCTGAAATGCCTATCGACACCTATATCTGAAATGCCTATCGACACCTGTATCTGAAATGCCTATCGACACATATATCTGAAATGCCTATAGACACCTATATCTGAAATGCCTATCGACACCTATATTTGAAATGCCTATCGGCTTCTATATCTGAAATGCCTATCGGCACCTATTTTTAAAATGCCAATCGGCAACTATATCTTAAATGCCTATCGGCACCTATATCTGAAATGCCTATCGACACCTATATCTGAAATGCCTATCGACACCTATATCTGAAATGCCTATCGACACCTATATCTGAAATGCCTATTGACACCTATATCTGAAATGCCTATCGACACCTATATCTGAAAAACCTTTCGACACCTATATCTGAAATGCCTATCGACACCTATATCTGAAATGCCTATCGACACCTATTTTTGAAATGCCTATCGGAAACTACATCTGAAATGCCTATCAGCACCTATATTTGAAATGCCTATCGGCAACCATATCTGGAATGCCTATCGGCACCTATATTTAAAATGCCTATCGGCTTCTATATCTGAAATGCCTATCGGCACCTATTTTTAAAATGCCAATCGGCAACTATATCTGAAATGCCTATCGGCACCTATATCTGAAATGCCTATCGACACTTATATCTAAAATGCCTATCGACACCTATATCTGAAATGCCTATCGACACATATATCTGAAATGCCTATCGACACCTATATCTGAAATGCCTATCGGCACCTATATCTGAAATGCCTATCGACACTTATATCTGAAATGCCTATCGACACCTATATCTGAAATGCCTATCGACACCTATATCTGAAATGCCTATCGACACCTATATCTGAAATGCCTATCGACACCTGTATCTGAAATGCCTATCGACACATATATCTGAAATGCCTATAGACACCTATATCTGAAATGCCTATCGACACCTATATTTGAAATGCCTATCGGCTTCTATATCTGAAATGCCTATCGGCACCTATTTTTAAAATGCCAATCGGCAACTATATCTTAAATGCCTATCGGCACCTATATCTGAAATGCCTATCGACACCTATATCTGAAATGCCTATCGACACCTATATCTGAAATGCCTATCGACACCTATATCTGAAATGCCTATTGACACCTATATCTGAAATGCCTATCGACACCTATATCTGAAAAACCTTTCGACACCTATATCTGAAATGCCTATCGACACCTATATCTGAAATGCCTATCGACACCTATTTTTGAAATGCCTATCGGAAACTACATCTGAAATGCCTATCAGCACCTATATTTGAAATGCCTATCGGCAACCATATCTGGAATGCCTATCGGCACCTATATTTAAAATGCCTATCGGCTTCTATATCTGAAATGCCTATCGGCACCTATTTTTAAAATGCCAATCGGCAACTATATCTGAAATGCCTATCGGCACCTATATCTAAAATACCTATCGACACCTATATCTATAATGCCTATCGACACCTATATCTGAAATGCCTATCGACACCTATATCTGAAATGCCTATCGACACCTATATCTGAAATGCCTATCGACACCTATATCTGAAATGCCTATCGACACCTATATCTGAAATGCCTATCGACACCTATATCTGAAATGCCTATCGACACCTATATCTGAAATGTCTATCGACACCTATTTTTGAAATGCCTATCGGAAACTACATCTGAAATGCCTATCAGCACCTATATTTGAAATGCCTATCGGCAACCATATCTGGAATGCCTATCGGCACCTATATTTGAAATGCCTATCGGCTTCTATATCTGAAATGCCTATCGACACCTATTTTTGAAATGCCTAACGGAAACTACATCTGAAATGCCTATCAGCACCTATATTTGAAATGCCTATCGGCAACCATATCTGAAATGCCTATCGGCACCTATTTTTAAAATGCCAATCGGCAACTATATCTGAAATGCCTATCGGCACCTATATCTGAAATGCCTATCGACACTTATATCTGAAATGCCTATCGACACCTATATCTGAAATGCCTATCGACACATATATCTGAAATGCCTATCGACACCTATATCTGAAATGCCTATCGGCACCTATATCTGAAATGCCTATCGACACTTATATCTGAAATGCCTATCGACACCTATATCTGAAATGCCTATCGACACCTATATCTGAAATGCCTATCGACACCTATATCTGAAATGCCTATCGACACCTGTATCTGAAATGCCTATCGACACATATATCTGAAATGCCTATCGACACCTATATCTGAAATGCCTATCGACACCTATTTTTGAAATGCCTATCGGAAACTACATCTAAAATGCCTATCAGCACCTATATTTGAAATGCCTATCGGCAACCATATCTGGAATGCCTATCGGCACCTATATTTGAAATGCCTATCGGCTTCTATATCTGAAATGCCTATCGGCACCTATTTTTAAAATGCCAATCGGCAACTATATCTGAAATGCCTATCGGCACCTATATCTGAAATGCCTATCGACACCTATATCTGAAATGCCTATTGACACCTATATCTGAAATGCCTATCGACACCTATTTTTGAAATGCCTATCGGAAACTACATCTGAAATGCCTATCAGCACCTATATTTGAAATGCCTATCGGCAACCATATCTGAAATGCCTATCGGCACCTATTTTTAAAATGCCAATCGGCAACTATATCTGAAATGCCTATCGGCACCTATATCTGAAATGCCTATCGACACTTATATCTGAAATGCCTATCGACACCTATATCTGAAATGCCTATCGACACCTATATCTGAAATGCCTATCGACACCTATATCTGAAATGCCTATCGACACCTATATCTGAAATGCCTATCGACACCTATATCTGAAATGCCTATCGACACATATATCTGAAATGCCTATCGACACCTATATCTGAAATGCCTATCGACACCTATTTTTGAAATGCCTATCGGAAACTACATCTAAAATGCCTATCAGCACCTATATTTGAAATGCCTATCGGCACCTATTTTTAAAATGCCAATCGGCAACTATATCTGAAATGCCTATCGGCACCTATATCTGAAATGCCTATCGACACATATATCTGAAATGCCTATCGACACCTATATCTGAAATGCCTATCGACACCTATATCTGAAATGCCTATCGACACCTATTTTTGAAATGCCTATCGGAAACTACATCTGAAATGCCTATCAGCACCTATATTTCAAATGCCTATCGGCAACCATATCTGGAATGCCTATCGGCACCTATATTTGAAATGCCTTTTGGCTTCTATATCTGAAATGCCTATCGGCACCTATTTTTAAAATGCCAATCGGCAACTATATCTGAAATGCCTATCGGCACTTATATCTGAAATGCCTATCGACACCTATATCTGAAATGCCTATCGACACCTATATCTGAAATGCCTATCGACACCTATATCTGAAATGCCTATCGACACCTATATCTGAAATGCCTATCGACACCTATATCTGAAATGCCTATCGACACCTATATCTGAAATGCCTATCGACACCTATTTTTGAAATGCCTATCGGAAACTACATCTGAATTGCCTATCAGCACCTATATTTGAAATGCCTATCGGCAATCATATCTGGAATGCCTATCGGCACCTATATTTGAAATGCCTATCGGCTTCTATATCTGAAATGCCTATCGGCACCTATTTTAAAAATGCCAATCGGCAACTATATCTGAAATGCCTATCGGCACCTATATCTGAAATGCCTATCGACACCTATATCTGAAATGCCTATCGACACCTATATCTGAAATGCCTATCGACACCTATATCTGAAATGCCTATCGACACCTATATCTAAAATGCCTATCGACACCTATATCTGAAATGCCTATCGACACCTATATCTGAAATGCCTATCGACACCTATATCTGAAATGCCTATCGACACCTATTTTTGAAGTGCCTATCGGAAACTACATCTGAAATGCCTATCAGCACCTATATTTGAAATGCCTATCGGCAACCATATCTGGAATGCCTATCGGCACCTATATTTGAAATGCCTATCGGCTTCTATATCTGAAATGCCTATCGGCACCTATTTTTAAAATGCCAATCGGCAACTATATCTGAAATGCCTATCGGCACCTATATCTGAAATGCCTATCGACACCTATATCTGAAATGCCTATCGACACCTATATCTGAAATGCCTATCGACACCTATATCTGAAATGCCTATCGGCACCTATATCTGAAATGCCTATCGACACCTATATCTGAAATGCCTATCGACACCTATATCTGAAATGCCTATCGACACCTATTTTTGAAATGCCTATCGGAAACTACATCTGAAATGCCTATCAGCACCTATATTTGAAATGCCTATCGGCAACCATATCTGGAATGCCTATCGGCACCTATATTTGAAATGCCTATCGGCCTCTATATCTGAAATGCCTATCGGCACCTATTTTTAAATGCCAATCGGCAACTATATCTGAAATGCCTATCGGCACCTATATCTGAAATGACTATCGACACCTATATCTGAAATGCCTATCGACACCTATATCTGAAATGCCTATCGACACCTATATCTGAAATGCCTATCGACACCTATATCTGAAATGCCTATCGACACCTATATCTGAAATGCCTATAGACACCTATATCTGAAATGCCTATCGACACCTATATTTGAAATGCCTATCGGCTTCTATATCTGAAATGCCTATCGGCACCTATTTTTAAAATGCCAATCGGCAACTATATCTTAAATGCCTATCGGCACCTATATCTGAAATGCCTATCGACACCTATATCTGAAATGCCTATCGACACCTATATCTGAAATGCCTATCGACACCTATATCTGAAATGCCTATTGACACCTATATCTGAAATGCCTATCGACACCTATATCTGAAAAACCTTTCGACACCTATATCTGAAATGCCTATCGACACCTATATCTGAAATGCCTATCGACACCTATTTTTGAAATGCCTATCGGAAACTACATCTGAAATGCCTATCAGCACCTATATTTGAAATGCCTATCGGCAACCATATCTGGAATGCCTATCGGCACCTATATTTAAAATGCCTATCGGCTTCTATATCTGAAATGCCTATCGGCACCTATTTTTAAAATGCCAATCGGCAACTATATCTGAAATGCCTATCGGCACCTATATCTGAAATGCCTATCGACACTTATATCTAAAATGCCTATCGACACCTATATCTGAAATGCCTATCGACACATATATCTGAAATGCCTATCGACACCTATATCTGAAATGCCTATCGGCACCTATATCTGAAATGCCTATCGACACTTATATCTGAAATGCCTATCGACACCTATATCTGAAATGCCTATCGACACCTATATCTGAAATGCCTATCGACACCTATATCTGAAATGCCTATCGACACCTGTATCTGAAATGCCTATCGACACATATATCTGAAATGCCTATAGACACCTATATCTGAAATGCCTATCGACACCTATATTTGAAATGCCTATCGGCTTCTATATCTGAAATGCCTATCGGCACCTATTTTTAAAATGCCAATCGGCAACTATATCTTAAATGCCTATCGGCACCTATATCTGAAATGCCTATCGACACCTATATCTGAAATGCCTATCGACACCTATATCTGAAATGCCTATCGACACCTATATCTGAAATGCCTATTGACACCTATATCTGAAATGCCTATCGACACCTATATCTGAAAAACCTTTCGACACCTATATCTGAAATGCCTATCGACACCTATATCTGAAATGCCTATCGACACCTATTTTTGAAATGCCTATCGGAAACTACATCTGAAATGCCTATCAGCACCTATATTTGAAATGCCTATCGGCAACCATATCTGGAATGCCTATCGGCACCTATATTTAAAATGCCTATCGGCTTCTATATCTGAAATGCCTATCGGCACCTATTTTTAAAATGCCAATCGGCAACTATATCTGAAATGCCTATCGGCACCTATATCTAAAATACCTATCGACACCTATATCTATAATGCCTATCGACACCTATATCTGAAATGCCTATCGACACCTATATCTGAAATGCCTATCGACACCTATATCTGAAATGCCTATCGACACCTATATCTGAAATGCCTATCGACACCTATATCTGAAATGCCTATCGACACCTATATCTGAAATGCCTATCGACACCTATATCTGAAATGTCTATCGACACCTATTTTTGAAATGCCTATCGGAAACTACATCTGAAATGCCTATCAGCACCTATATTTGAAATGCCTATCGGCAACCATATCTGGAATGCCTATCGGCACCTATATTTGAAATGCCTATCGGCTTCTATATCTGAAAAGCCTTTCGGCACCTATTTTTAAAATGCCAATCGGCAACTATATCTGAAATGCCTATCGGCACCTATATCTGAAATGCCTATCGACACCTATATCTGAAATGCCTATCGACACCTATATCTGAAATGCCTATCGACACCTATATCTGAAATGCCTATCGACACCTGTATCTGAAATGCCTATCGACACATATATCTAAAATGCCTATAGACACCTATATCTGAAATGCCTATCGACACCTATATTTGAAATGCCTATCGGCTTCTATATCTGAAATGCCTATCGGCACCTATTTTTAAAATGCCAATCGGCAACTATATCTTAAATGCCTATCGGCACCTATATCTGAAATGCCTATCGACACCTATATCTGAAATGCCTATCGACACCTATATCTGAAATGCCTATCGACACCTATATCTGAAATGCCTATTGACACCTATATCTGAAATGCCTATCGACACCTATATCTGAAAAACCTTTCGACACCTATATCTGAAATGCCTATCGACACCTATATCTGAAATGCCTATCGACACCTATTTTTGAAATGCCTATCGGAAACTACATCTGAAATGCCTATCAGCACCTATATTTGAAATGCCTATCGGCAACCATATCTGGAATGCCTATCGGCACCTATATTTAAAATGCCTATCGGCTTCTATATCTGAAATGCCTATCGGCACCTATTTTTAAAATGCCAATCGGCAACTATATCTGAAATGCCTATCGGCACCTATATCTAAAATACCTATCGACACCTATATCTATAATGCCTATCGACACCTATATCTGAAATGCCTATCGACACCTATATCTGAAATGCCTATCGACACCTATATCTGAAATGCCTATCGACACCTATATCTGAAATGCCTATCGACACCTATATCTGAAATGCCTATCGACACCTATATCTGAAATGCCTATCGACACCTATATCTGAAATGTCTATCGACACCTATTTTTGAAATGCCTATCGGAAACTACATCTGAAATGCCTATCAGCACCTATATTTGAAATGCCTATCGGCAACCATATCTGGAATGCCTATCGGCACCTATATTTGAAAAGCCTATCGGCTTCTATATCTGAAAAGCCTTTCGGCACCTATTTTTAAAATGCCAATCGGCAACTATATCTGAAATGCCTATCGGCACCTATATCTGAAATGCCTATCGACACCTATATCTGAAATTCCTATCGACACCTATATCTGAAATGCCTATCGACACCTATATCTGAAATGCCTATCGACACCTATATCTGAAATGCCTATCGACACCTATATCTGAAATGCCTATCGACACCTATATCTGAAATGCCTATCGACACCTATATCTGAAATGCCTATCGACACCTATATCTGAAATGCCTATCGACACCTATATCTGAAATGCCTATCGACACCTATATCTGAAATGCCTATCGACACCTATATCTGAAATGCCTATCGACACCTATATCTGAAATGCCTATCGACACCTATATCTGAAATGCTTATCGACACCTATTTTTGAAATGCCTATCGGAAACTACATCTGAAATGCCTATCAGCACCTATATTTGAAATGCCTATCGGCAACCATATCTGGAATACCTATCGGCACCTATATTTGAAATGCCTATCGGCTTCTATATCTGAAATGCCTATCGGCACCTATTTTTAATATGCCAATCGGCAACTATATCTGAAATGCCTATCGGCACCTATATCTGAAATGCCTATCGACACTTATATCTGAAATGCCAATCGACACCTATATCTGAAATGCCTATCGACACCTATATCTGAAATGCCTATCGACACCTATATCTGAAATGCCTATCGACACCTATATCTGAAATGCCTATCGACACCTATATCTGAAATGCCTATCGACACCTATATCTGAAATGCTTATCGACACCTATTTTTGAAATGCCTATCGGAAACTACATCTGAAATGCCTATCAGCACCTATATTTGAAATGACTATCGGCAACCATATCTGGAATACCTATCGGCACCTATATTTGAAATGCCTATCGGCTTCTATATCTGAAATGCCTATCGGCACCTATTTTTAATATGCCAATCGGCAACTATATCTGAAATGCCTATCGGCACCTATATCTGAAATGCCTATCGACACCTATATCTGAAATGCCTATCGACACCTATATCTGAAATGCCTATCGACACCTATATCTGAAATGCCTATCGACACCTATATCTGAAATGCCTATCGACACCTATATCTGAAATGCCTATCGACACCTATATCTGAAATGCCTATCGACACATATATCTGAAATGCCTATCGACACCTATATCTGAAATGCCTATCGACACCTATTTTTGAAATGCCTATCGGAAACTACATCTGAAATGCCTATCAGCACCTATATTTGAAATGCCTATCGGCAACCATATCTGGAATGCCTATCGGCACCTATATTTGAAATGCCTATCGGCTTCTATATCTGAAATGCCTATCGGCACCTATTTTTAAAATGCCAATCGGCAACTATATCTGAAATGCCTATCGGCACCTATATCTGAAATGCCTATCGACACCTATATCTGAAATGCCTATCGACACCTATATCTGAAATGCCTATCGACACCTATATCTGAAATGCCTATTGACACCTATATCTGAAATGCCTATCGACACCTATATCTGAAAAACCTTTCGACACCTATATCTGAAATGCCTATCGACACCTATATCTGAAATGCCTATCGACACCTATTTTTGAAATGCCTATCGGAAACTACATCTGAAATGCCTATCAGCACCTATATTTGAAATGCCTATCGGCAACCATATCTGGAATGCCTATCGGCACCTATATTTAAAATGCCTATCGGCTTCTATATCTGAAATGCCTATCGGCACCTATTTTTAAAATGCCAATCGGCAACTATATCTGAAATGCCTATCGGCACCTATATCTGAAATGCCTATCGACACCTATATCTGAAATGCCTATCGACACCTATATCTGAAATGCCTATCGACACCTATATCTGAAATGCCTATCGACACCTATATCTGAAATGCCTATCGACACCTATATCTGAAATGCCTATCGACACCTATATCTGAAATGCCTATCGACACCTATATCTGAAATGCCTATCGACACCTATTTTTGAAATGCCTATCGGAAACTACATCTGAAATGCCTATCAGCACCTATATTTGAAATGCCTATCGGCAACCATATCTGGAATGCCTATCGGCACCTATATTTGAAATGCCTATCGGCTTCTATATCTGAAAAGCCTATCGGCACCTATTTTTAAAATGTAAATCGGCAACTATATCTGAAATGCCTATCGGCACCTATATCTGAAATGCCTATCGACACCTATATCTGAAATTCCTATCGACACCTATATCTGAAATGCCTATCGACACCTATATCTGAAATGCCTATCGACACCTATATCTGAAATGCCTATCGACACCTATATCTGAAATGACTATCGACACCTATATCTGAAATGCCTATCGACACCTATATCTGAAATGCCTATCGACACCTATTTATGAAATGCCTTTCGGAAACTACATCTGAAATGCCTATCAGCACCTATATTTGAAATGCCTATCGGCAACCATATCTGGAATGCCTATCGGCACCTATAAATGAAATGCCTATCGGCTTCTATATCTGAAATGCCTATCGGCACCTATTTTTAAAATGCCAATCGGCAACTATATCTGAAATGCCTATCGGCACCTATATCTGAAATGCCTATCGACACTTATATCTGAAATGCCTATCGACACGTATATCTGAAATGCTTATCGACACCTATATCTGAAATGCCTATCGACACCTATATCTGAAATGCCTATCGACACCTATATCTGAAATGCCTATCGACACCAATATCTGAAATGCCTATCGACACCTATATCTGAAATGCTTATCGACACCTATTTTTGAAATGCCTATCGGAAACTACATCTGAAATGCCTATCAGCACCTATATTTGAAATGCCTATCGACACCTATATCTGAAATGCCTATCGACACCTATATCTGAAATGCCTATCGACACCTATATCTGAAATGCCTATCGACACATATATCTGAAATGCCTATCGACACCTATATCTGAAATGCCTATCGACACCTATATCTGAAATGCCTATCGACACCTATATCTGAAATGCCTATCGACACCTATATCTGAAATGCCTATCGACACCTATATCTGAAATGCCTATCGACACCTATTTTTGAAATGCCTATCGGCAACCATATCTGGAATGCCTATCGGCACCTATATTTGAAATGCCTATCGGCTTCTATATCTGAAATGCCTATCGGCACCTATTTTTAAAATGCCAATCGGCAACTATATCTGAAATGCCTATCGGCACCTATATCTGAAATGCCTATCGACACCTATATCTGAAATGCCTATCGACACCTATATCTGAAATGCCTATCGACACCTATATCTGAAATGCCTATCGACACCTATATCTGAAATGCCTATCAACACCTATATCTGAAAAACCTATCGACACCTATATCTGAAATGCCTATCGACACCTATATCTGAAATGCCTATCGACACCTATTTTTGAAATGCCTATCAGAAACTACATCTGAAATGCCTATCAGCACCTATATTTGAAATGTCTATCGGCAACCATATCTGGAATGCCTATCGGCACCTATATTTAAAATGCCTATCGGCTTCTATATCTGAAATGCCTATCGGCACCTATTTTTAAAATGCCAATCGGCAACTATATCTGAAATGCCTATCGGCACCTATATCTGAAATGCCTATTGACACCTATATCTGAAATGCCTATCGACACCTATATCTGAAATGCCTATCGACGCCTATATCTGAAATGCCTATCGACACCTATATCTGAAATGCCTATCGACACCTATATCTGAAATGCCTATCGACACCTATATCTGAAATGCCTATCGACACCTATATCTGAAATGCCTATCGACACCTATATCTGAAATTCCTATCGACATCTATATCTGAAATGCCTATCGACACCTATATCTGAAATGCCTATCGACACCTATTTTTGAAATGCCTATCGGAAACTACATCTGAAATGCCTATCAGCACCTATATTTGAAATGCCTATCGGCAACCATATCTGGAATGCCTATCGGCACCTATATTTGAAATGCCTATCGGCTTCTATATCTGAAATGCCTATCGGCACCTATTTTTAAAATGACAATCGGCAACTATATCTGAAATGCCTATCGGCAACTATATCTGAAATGCCTATCGACACCTATATCTGAAATGCCTATCGACACCTATATCTGAAATGCCTATCGACACCTATATCTGAAATGCCTATCGACACCTATATCTGAAATGCCTATCGACACCTATATCTGAAATGCCTATCGACACCTATATCTGAAATGCCTATCGACACCTATATCTGAAATGCCTATCGACACCTATTTTTGAAATGCCTATCGGAAACTACATCTGAAATGCCTATCAGCACCTATATTTGAAATGCCAATCGGCAACCATATCTGGAATGCCTATGGGCACCTATATTTTAAATGCCTATCGGCTTCTATATCTGAAATGCCTATCGGCACCTATTTTTAAAATGCCAATCGGCAACTATATCTGAAATGCCTATCGGCACCTATATCTGAAATGCCTATCGACACCTATATCTGGAATGCCTATCGACACCTATATCTGAAATGCCTATCGACACCTATATCTGAAATGCCTATCGACACCTATATCTGAAATGCCTATCGACACCTATATCTGAAATGCCTATCGACACCTATATCTGAAATGCCTATCGACACCTATATCTGAAATGCCTATCGACACCTATATCTGAAATGCCTATCGACACCTATTTTTGAAATGCCTATCGGAAACTACATCTGAAATGCCTATCAGCACCTATATTTGAAATGCCTATCGGCAACCATATCTGGAATGCCTATCGGCACCTATATTTGAAATGCCTATCGGCTTCTATATCTGAAATGCCTATCGGCACCTATTTTTAAAATGCCAATCGGCAACTATATCTGAAATGCCTATCGGCACCTATATCTGAAATGCCTATCGACACCTATATCTGAAATGCCTATCGACACCTGTATCTGAAATGCCTATCGACACCTATATCTGAAATGCCTATCGACACCTATATCTGAGATGCCTATCGACACCTATATCTGAAATGCCTATCGACACCTATATCTGAAATGCCTATCGACACCTATATCTGAAATGCCTATCGACACCTATTTTTGAAATGCCTATCGGAAACTACATCTGAAATGCCTATCAGCACCTATATTTGAAATGCCAATCGGCAACCATATCTGGAATGCCTATCGGCAACTATATTTGAAATGCCTATCGGCTTCTATATCTGAAATGCCTATCGGCACCTATTTTTAAAATGCCAATCGGCAACTATATCTGAAATGCCTATCGGCACCTATATCTGAAATGCCTATCGACACCTATATCTGAAATGCCTATCGACACCTATATCTGAAATGCCTATCGACACCTATATCTCAAATGCCTATCGACACCTATATCTGAAATGCCTATCGACACCTATATCTGAAATGCCTATCGACACCTATATCTGAAATGCCTATCGACACCTATATCTGAAATGCCTATCGACACCTACATCTGAAATGCCTATCGACACCTATTTTTGAAATGCCTATCGGAAACTACATCTGAAATGCCTATCAGCACCTATATTTGAAATGCCTATCGGCAACCATATCTGGAATGCCTATCGGCACCTATATTTGAAATGCCTATCGGCTTCTATATCTGAAATGCCTATCGGCACCTATTTTTAAAATGCCAATCGGCAACTATATCTGAAATGCCTATCAGCACCTATATCTGAAATGCCTATCGACACCTATATCTGAAATGCCTATCGACACCTATATCTGAAATGCCTATCGACACCTATATCTGAAATGCCTATCGACACCTATATCTGAAATGCCTATCGACACCTATATCTGAAATGCCTATCGACACCTATATCTGAAATGCCTATCGACACCTATATCTGAAATGCCTATCGACACCTATTTTTGAAATGCCTATCGGAAACTACATCTGAAATGCCTATCAGCACCTATATTTGAAATGCCTATCGGCAACCATATCTGGAATGCCTATCGGCACCTCTATTTGAAATGCCTATCGGCTTCTATATCTGAAATGCCTATCGGCACCTATTTTTAAAATGCCAATCGGCAACTATATCTGAAATGCCTATCGGCACCTATATCTGAAATGCCTATCGACACCTATATCTGAAATGCCTATCGACACCTATATCTGAAATGCCTACCGACACCTATATCTGAAATGCCTATCGACACCTATATCTGAAATGCCTATCGACACCTATATCTGAAATGCCTATCGACACCTATATCTGAAATGCCTATCGACACCTATATCTGAAATGCCTATCGACACCTATTTTTGAAATGCCTATCGGAAACTACATCTGAAATGCCTATCAGCACCTATATTTGAAATGCCTATCGGCAACCATATCTGGAATGCCTATCGGCACATATATTTGAAATGCCTATCGGCTTCTATATCTGAAATGCCTATCGGCACCTATTTTTAAAATGCCAATCGGCAACTATATCTGAAATGCCTATCGGCACCTATATCTGAAATGCCTATCGACACCTATATCTGAAATGCCTATCGACACCTATATCTGAAAAGCCTATCGACACCTATATCTGAAATGCCTATCGATACCTATATCTGAAATGCCTATCGACACCTATATCTGAAATGCCTATCGACACCTATATCTGAAATGCCTATCGACACCTATATCTGAAATGCCTATCGACACCTATATCTGAAATGCCTATCGACACCTATTTTTGAAATGCCTATCGGAAACTACGTCTGAAATGCCTATCAGCACCTATATTTGAAATGCCTATCGGCAACCATATCTGGAATGCCTATCGGCACCTATATTTGAAATGCCTATCGGCTTCTATATCTGAAATGCCTATCGGCACCTATTTTTAAAATGCCAATCGGCAACTATATCTGAAATGCCTATCGGCACCTATATCTGAAATGCCTATCGACACCTATATCTGAAATGCCTATCGACACCTATCTCTGAAATGCCTATCGACACCTATATCTGAAATGCCTATCGACACCTATATCTGAAATGCCTATCGACACCTATATCTGAAATGCCTATCGACACCTATATCTGAAATGCCTATCGACACCTATATCTGAAATGCCTATCGACACCTATATCTGAAAAGCCTATCGACACCTATTTTTAAATGCCTATCTTAAACTACATCTGAAATGCCTATCAGCACCTATATTTGAAATGCCTATCGGCAATCATATCTGGAATGCCTATCGGCACCTATATTTGAAATGCCTATAGGCTTCTATATCTGAAATGCCTATCGGCACCTATTTTTAAAATGCCAATCGGCAACTATATCTGAAATGCCTATCGGCACCTATATCTGAAATGCTTATCGACACCTATATCTGAAATGCCTATCGACACCTATATCTGAAATGCCTATCGACACCTATATCTGAAATGCCTATCGACACCTATATCTGAAATGCCTATCGACACCTATATCTGAAATGCCTATCGACACCTATATCTGAAATGCCTATCGACACCTATATCTGAAATGCCTATCGACACCTATATCTGAAATGCCTATCGACACCTATATCTGAAATGCCTATCGACACCTATAACTGTAATGCCTATCGACACCTATATCTGAAATGCCTATCGACACCTATATCTGAAATGCCTATCGACACCTATTTTTGAAATGCCTATCGGAAACTACATCTGAAATGCCTATCAGCACCTATATTTGAAATGCTTATCGGCAACCATATCTGGAATGCCTATCGGCACCTATATTTGAAATGCCTATCGGCTTCTATATCTGAAATGCCTATCGGCACCTATTTTAAAAATGCCAATCGGCAACTATATCTGAAATGCCTATCGGCACCTATGTCTGAAATGCCTATCGACACCTATATCTGAAATGCCTATCGACACCTATATCTGAAATGCCTATCGACACCTATATCTGAAATGCCTATCGACACCTATATCTGAAATGCCTATCGACACCTATATCTGAAATGCCTATCGACACCTATATCTGAAATGCCTATCGACACCTATATCTGAAATGCCTATCGACACCTATTTTTGAAGTGCCTATCGGAAACTACATCTGAAATGCCTATCAGCACCTATATTTGAAATGCCTATCGGCAACCATATCTGGAATGCCTATCGGTACCTATATTTGAAATGCCTATCGGCTTCTATATCTGAAATGCCTATCGGCACCTATTTTTAAAATGCCAATCGGCAACTATATCTGAAATGCCTATCGGCACCTATATCTGAAATGCCTATCGACACCTATATCTGAAATGCCTATCGACACCTATATCTGAAATGCCTATCGACACCTATATCTGAAATGCCTATCGACACCAATATCTGAAATGCCTATCGACACATATATCTGAAATGCCTATCGACACCTATATCTGAAATGCCTATCGACACCTATTTTTGAAATGCCTATCGGAAACTACATCTGAAATGCCTATCAGCACCTATATTTGAAATGCCTATCGGCAACCATATCTGGAATGCCTATCGGCACCTATATTTGAAATGCCTATCGGCTTCTATATCTGAAATGCCTATCGGCACCTATTTTTAAATGCCAATCGGCAACTATATCTGAAATGCCTATCGGCACCTATATCTGAAATGCCTATCGACACCTATATCTGAAATGCCTATCGACACCTATATCTGAAATGCCTATCGACACCTATATCTGAAATGCCTATCGACACCTACATCTGAAATGCCTATGGACACCTATCTCTGAAATGCCTATCGACACCTATATCTGAAATGCCTATCGACACCTATATCTGAAATGCCTATCGACACTTATATCTGAAATGCCTATCGACACCTATATCTGAAATGCCTATCGACACCTATATCTGAAATGCCTATCGACACCTATTTTTGAAATGCCTATCGGCAACCATATCTGGAATGCCTATCGGCACCTATATTTGAAATGCCTATCGGCTTCTATATCTGAAATGCCTATCGGCACCTATTTTTAAAATGCCAATCGGCAACTATATCTGAAATGCCTATCGGCACCTATATCTGAAATGCCTATCGACACCTATATCTGAAATGCCTATCGACACCTATATCTGAAATGCCTATGTCGACACCTATATCTGAAATGCCTATCGACACCTATATCTGAAATGCCTATCAACACCTATATCTGAAAAACCTATCGACACCTATATCTGAAATGCCTATCGGCACCTATATCTGAAATGCCTATCGACACCTATTTTTGAAATGCCTATCGGAAACTACATCTGAAATGCCTATCAGCACCTATATTTGAAATGTCTATCGGCAACCATATCTGGAATGCCTATCGGCACCTATATTTAAAATGCCTATCGGCTTCTATATCTGAAATGCCTATCGGCACCTATTTTTAAAATGCCAATCGGCAACTATATCTGAAATGCCTATCTGCACCTATATCTGAAATGCCTATCGACACCTATATCTGAAATGCCTATCGACACCTATATCTGAAATGCCTATCGACACCTATATCTGAAATGCCTATCGACACCTATATCTGAAATGCCTATCGACACCTATATCTGAAATGCCTATCGACACCTATATCTGAAATGCCTATCGACACCTATATCTGAAATGCCTATCGACACCTATTTTTGAAATGCCTATCGGAAACTACATCTGAAATGCCTATCAGCACCTATATTTGAAATGCCTATCGGCAACCATATCTGGAATGCCTATCGGCACCTATATTTGAAATGCCTATCGGCTTCTATATCTGAAATGCCTATCGGCACCTATTTTTAAAATGCCAATCGGCAACTATATCTGAAATGCCTATCGGCACCTATATCTGAAATGCCTATCGACACCTATATCTGGAATGCCTATCGACACCTATATCTGAAATGCCTATCGACACCTATATCTGAAATGCCTATCGACACCTATATCTGAAATGCCTATCGACACCTATATCTGAAATGCCTATCGACACCTATATCTGAAATGCCTATCGACACCTATATCTGAAATGCCTATCGACACCTATATCTGAAATGCCTATCGACACCTATTTTTGAAATGCCTATCGGAAACTACGTCTGAAATGCCTATCAGCACCTATATTTGAAATGCCTATCGGCAACCATATCTGGAATGCCTATCGGCACCTATATTTGAAATGCCTATCGGCTTCTATATCTGAAATGCCTATCGGCACCTATTTTTAAAATGCCAATCGGCAACTATATCTGAAATGCCTATCGGCACCTATATCTGAAATGCCTATCGACACCTATATCTGAAATGCCTATCGACACCTATCTCTGAAATGCCTATCGACACCTATATCTGAAATGCCTATCGACACCTATATCTGAAATGCCTATCGACACCTATATCTGAAATGCCTATCGACACCTATATCTGAAATGCCTATCGACACCTATATCTGAAATGCCTATCGACACCTATATCTGAAAAGCCTATCGACACCTATTTTTAAATGCCTATCTTAAACTACATCTGAAATGCCTATCAGCACCTATATTTGAAATGCCTATCGGCAATCATATCTGGAATGCCTATCGGCACCTATATTTGAAATGCCTATCGGCTTCTATATCTGAAATGCCTATCGGCACCTATTTTTAAAATGCCAATCGGCAACTATATCTGGAATGCCTATCGGCACCTATATTTGAAATGCCTATCGGCTTCTATATCTGAAATGCCTATCGACACCTATATCTGAAATGCCTATCGACACCTATATCTGAAATGCCTATCGACACCTATAACTGTAATGCCTATCGACACCTATATCTGAAATGCCTATCGACACCTATATCTGAAATGCCTATCGACACCTATATCTGAAATGCCTATCGACACCTATTTTTGAAGTGCCTATCGGAAACTACATCTGAAATGCCTATCAGCACCTATATTTGAAATGCCTATCGGCAACCATATCTGGAATGCCTATCGGTACCTATATTTGAAGTGCCTATCGGCTTCTATATCTGAAATGCCTATCGGCACCTATTTTTAAAATGCCAATCGGCAACTATATCTGAAATGCCTATCGGCACCTATATCTGAAATGCCTATCGACACCTATATCTGAAATGCCTATCGACACCTATATCTGAAATGCCTATCGACACCTATATCTGAAATGCCTATCGACACCAATATCTGAAATGCCTATCGACACATATATCTGAAATGCCTATCGACACCTATATCTGAAATGCCTATCGACACCTATATCTGAAATGCCTATCGACACCTATTTTTGAAATGCCTATCGGAAACTACATCTGAAATGCCTATCAGCACCTATATTTGAAATGCCTATCGGCAACCATATCTGGAATGCCTATCGGCACCTATATTTGAAATGCCTATCGGCTTCTATATCTGAAATGCCTATCGGCACCTATTTTTAAATGCCAATCGGCAACTATATCTGAAATGCCTATCGGCACCTATATCTGAAATGCCTATCGACACCTATATCTGAAATGCCTATCGACACCTATATCTGAAATGCCTATCGACACCTATATCTGAAATGCCTATCGACACCTACATCTGAAATGCCTATGGACACCTATCTCTGAAATGCCTATCGACACCTATATCTGAAATGCCTATCGACACCTATATCTGAAATGCCTATCGACACTTATATCTGAAATGCCTATCGACACCTATATCTGAAATGCCTATCGACACCTATATCTGAAATGCCTATCGACACCTATTTTTGAAATGCCTATCGGCAACCATATCTGGAATGCCTATCGGCACCTATATTTGAAATGCCTATCGGCTTCTATATCTGAAATGCCTATCGGCACCTATTTTTAAAATGCCAATCGGCAACTATATCTGAAATGCCTATCGGCACCTATATCTGAAATGCCTATCGACACCTATATCTGAAATGCCTATCGACACCTATATCTGAAATGCCTATGTCGACACCTATATCTGAAATGCCTATCGACACCTATATCTGAAATGCCTATCAACACCTATATCTGAAAAACCTATCGACACCTATATCTGAAATGCCTATCGGCACCTATATCTGAAATGCCTATCGACACCTATTTTTGAAATGCCTATCGGAAACTACATCTGAAATGCCTATCAGCACCTATATTTGAAATGTCTATCGGCAACCATATCTGGAATGCCTATCGGCACCTATATTTAAAATGCCTATCGGCTTCTATATCTGAAATGCCTATCGGCACCTATTTTTAAAATGCCAATCGGCAACTATATCTGAAATGCCTATCGGCACCTATATCTGAAATGCCTATCGACACCTATATCTGAAATGCCTATCGACACCTATATCTGAAATGCCTATCGACACCTATTTTTGAAATGCCTATCGGAAACTACATCTGAAATGCCTATCAGCACCTATATTTGAAATGCCTATCGGCAACCATATCTGGAATGCCTATCGGCACCTATATTTGAAATGCCTATCGGCTTCTATATCTGAAATGCCTATCGGCACCTATTTTTAAAATGCCAATCGGCAACTATATCTGAAATGCCTATCGGCACCTATATCTGAAATGCCTATCGACACCTATATCTGAAATGCCTATCGACACCTATATCTGAAATGCCTATCGACACCTCTATCTGAAATGCCTATCGACACCTATATCTGAGATGCCTATCGACACCTATATCTGAAATGCCTATCGACACCTATATCTGAAATGCCTATCGACACCTATATCTGAAATGCCTATCGACACCTATTTTTGAAATGCCTATCGGAAACTACATCTGAAATGCCTATCAGCACCTATATTTGAAATGCCAATCGGCAACCATATCTGGAATGCCTATCGGCAACTATATTTGAAATGCCTATCGGCTTCTATATCTGAAATGCCTATCGGCACCTATTTTTAAAATGCCAATCGGCAACTATATCTGAAATGCCTATCGGCACCTATATCTGAAATGCCTATCGACACCTATATCTGAAATGCCTATCGACACCTATATCTGAAATGCCTATCGACACCTATATCTCAAATGCCTATCGACACCTATATCTGAAATGCCTATCGACACCTATATCTGAAATGCCTATCGACACCTATATCTGAAATGCCTATCGACACCTATATCTGAAATGCCTATCGACACCTACATCTGAAATGCCTATCGACACCTATTTTTGAAATGCCTATCGGAAACTACATCTGAAATGCCTATCAGCACCTATATTTGAAATGCCTATCGGCAACCATATCTGGAATGCCTATCGGCACCTATATTTGAAATGCCTATCGGCTTCTATATCTGAAATGCCTATCGGCACCTATTTTTAAAATGCCAATCGGCAACTATATCTGAAATGCCTATCAGCACCTATATCTGAAATGCCTATCGACACCTATATCTGAAATGCCTATCGACACCTATATCTGAAATGCCTATCGACACCTATATCTGAAATGCCTATCGACACCTATATCTGAAATGCCTATCGACACCTATATCTGAAATGCCTATCGACACCTATATCTGAAATGCCTATCGACACCTATATCTGAAATGCCTATCGACACCTATTTTTGAAATGCCTATCGGAAACTACATCTGAAATGCCTATCAGCACCTATATTTGAAATGCCTATCGGCAACCATATCTGGAATGCCTATCGGCACCTCTATTTGAAATGCCTATCGGCTTCTATATCTGAAATGCCTATCGGCACCTATTTTTAAAATGCCAATCGGCAACTATATCTGAAATGCCTATCGGCACCTATATCTGAAATGCCTATCGACACCTATATCTGAAATGCCTATCGACACCTATATCTGAAATGCCTACCGACACCTATATCTGAAATGCCTATCGACACCTATATCTGAAATGCCTATCGACACCTATATCTGAAATGCCTATCGACACCTATATCTGAAATGCCTATCGACACCTATATCTGAAATGCCTATCGACACCTATTTTTGAAATGCCTATCGGAAACTACATCTGAAATGCCTATCAGCACCTATATTTGAAATGCCTATCGGCAACCATATCTTGAATGCCTATCGGCACATATATTTGAAATGCCTATCGGCTTCTATATCTGAAATGCCTATCGGCACCTATTTTTAAAATGCCAATCGGCAACTATATCTGAAATGCCTATCGGCACCTATATCTGAAATGCCTATCGACACCTATATCTGAAATGCCTATCGACACCTATATCTGAAAAGCCTATCGACACCTATATCTGAAATGCCTATCGATACCTATATCTGAAATGCCTATCGACACCTATATCTGAAATGCCTATCGACACCTATATCTGAAATGCCTATCGACACCTATATCTGAAATGCCTATCGACACCTATATCTGAAATGCCTATCGACACCTATTTTTGAAATGCCTATCGGAAACTACGTCTGAAATGCCTATCAGCACCTATATTTGAAATGCCTATCGGCAACCATATCTGGAATGCCTATCGGCACCTATATTTGAAATGCCTATCGGCTTCTATATCTGAAATGCCTATCGGCACCTATTTTTAAAATGCCAATCGGCAACTATATCTGAAATGCCTATCGGCACCTATATCTGAAATGCCTATCGACACCTATATCTGAAATGCCTATCGACACCTATCTCTGAAATGCCTATCGACACCTATATCTGAAATGCCTATCGACACCTATATCTGAAATGCCTATCGACACCTATATCTGAAATGCCTATCGACACCTATATCTGAAATGCCTATCGACACCTATATCTGAAATGCCTATCGACACCTATATCTGAAAAGCCTATCGACACCTATTTTTAAATGCCTATCTTAAACTACATCTGAAATGCCTATCAGCACCTATATTTGAAATGCCTATCGGCAATCATATCTGGAATGCCTATCGGCACCTATATTTGAAATGCCTATCGGCTTCTATATCTGAAATGCCTATCGGCACCTATTTTTAAAATGCCAATCGGCAACTATATCTGAAATGCCTATCGGCACCTATATCTGAAATGCTTATCGACACCTATATCTGAAATGCCTATCGACACCTATATCTGAAATGCCTATCGACACCTATATCTGAAATGCCTATCGACACCTATATCTGAAATGCCTATCGACACCTATATCTGAAATGCCTATCGACACCTATATCTGAAATGCCTATCGACACCTATATCTGAAATGCCTATCGACACCTATATCTGAAATGCCTATCGACACCTATATCTGAAATGCCTATCGACACCTATAACTGTAATGCCTATCGACACCTATATCTGAAATGCCTATCGACACCTATATCTGAAATGCCTATCGACACCTATTTTTGAAATGCCTATCGGAAACTACATCTGAAATGCCTATCAGCACCTATATTTGAAATGCTTATCGGCAACCATATCTGGAATGCCTATCGGCACCTATATTTGAAATGCCTATCGGCTTCTATATCTGAAATGCCTATCGGCACCTATTTTAAAAATGCCAATCGGCAACTATATCTGAAATGCCTATCGGCACCTATGTCTGAAATGCCTATCGACACCTATATCTGAAATGCCTATCGACACCTATATCTGAAATGTCTATCGACACCTATATCTGAAATGCCTATCGACACCTATATCTGAAATGCCTATCGACACCTATATCTGAAATGCCTATCGACACCTATATCTGAAATGCCTATCGACACCTATATCTGAAATGCCTATCG
Source organism: Venustoraphidia nigricollis (assembly GCA_034508555.1). NCBI lineage: Eukaryota > Metazoa > Arthropoda > Insecta > Raphidioptera > Raphidiidae > Venustoraphidia > Venustoraphidia nigricollis. The sequence goes on from JAVRKA010000316.1 coordinate 126,366, forward strand.
ACACCTATTTTTGAAGTGCCTATCGGAAACTACATCTGAAATGCCTATCAGCACCTATATTTGAAATGCCTATCGGCAACCATATCTGGAATGCCTATCGGTACCTATATTTGAAATGCCTATCGGCTTCTATATCTGAAATGCCTATCGGCACCTATTTTCAAAATGCCAATCGGCAACTATATCTGAAATGCCTATCGACACCTATATCTGAAATGCCTATCGACACCTATATCTGAAATGCCTATCGACACCTATATCTGAAATGCCTATCGACACCATTATCTGAAATGCCTATCGACACATATATCTGAAATGCCTATCGACACCTATATCTGAAATGCCTATCGACACCTATATCTGAAATGCCTATCGACACCTATTTTTGAAATGCCTATCGGAAACTACATCTGAAATGCCTATCAGCACCTATATTTGAAATGCCTATCGGCAACCATATCTGGAATGCCTATCGGCACCTATATTTGAAATGCCTATCGGCTTCTATATCTGAAATGCCTATCGGCACCTATTTTTAAATGCCAATCGGCAACTATATCTGAAATGCCTATCGGCACCTATATCTGAAATGCCTATCGACACCTATATCTGAAATGCCTATCGACACCTATATCTGAAATGCCTATCGACACCTATATCTGAAATGCCTATCGACACCTACATCTGAAATGCCTATGGACACCTATCTCTGAAATGCCTATCGACACCTATATCTGAAATGCCTATCGACACCTATATCTGAAATGCCTATCGACACTTATATCTGAAATGCCTATCGACACATATATCTGAAATGCCTATCGACACCTATATCTGAAATGCCTATCGACACCTATTTTTGAAATGCCTATCGGCAACCATATCTGGAATGCCTATCGGCACCTATATTTGAAATGCCTATCGGCTTCTATATCTGAAATGCCTATCGGCACCTATTTTTAAAATGCCAATCGGCAACTATATCTGAAATGCCTATCGGCACCTATATCTGAAATGCCTATCGACACCTATATCTGAAATGCCTATCGACACCTATATCTGAAAAGCCTATGTCGACACCTATATCTGAAATGCCTATCGACACCTATATCTGAAATGCCTATCAACACCTATATCTGAAAAACCTATCGACACCTATATCTGAAATGCCTATCGGCACCTATATCTGAAATGCCTATCGACACCTATTTTTGAAATGCCTATCGGAAACTACATCTGAAATGCCTATCAGCACCTATATTTGAAATGTCTATCGGCAACCATATCTGGAATGCCTATCGGCACCTATATTTAAAATGCCTATCGGCTTCTATATCTGAAATGCCTATCGGCACCTATTTTTAAAATGCCAATCGGCAACTATATCTGAAATGCCTATCGGCACCTATATCTGAAATGCCTATCGACACCTATATCTGAAATGCCTATCGACACCTATATCTGAAATGCCTATCGACACCTATATCTGAAATGCCTATCGACACCTATATCTGAAATGCCTATCGACACCTATATCTGAAATGCCTATCGACACCTATATCTGAAATGCCTATCGACACCTATATCTGAAATGCCTATCGACACCTATTTTTGAAATGCCTATCGGAAACTACATCTGAAATGCCTATCAGCACCTATATTTGAAATGCCTATCGGCAACCATATCTGGAATGCCTATCGGCACCTATATTTGAAATGCCTATCGGCTTCTATATCTGAAAAGCCTATCGGCACCTATTTTTAAAATGCCAATCGGCAACTATATCTGAAATGCCTATCGGCACCTATATCTGAAATGCCTATCGACACCTATATCTGAAATGCCTATCGACACCTATATCTGAAATGCCTATCGACACCTATATCTGAAATGCCTATCGACACCTATATCTGAAATGCCTATCGACACCTATATCTGAAATGCCTATCGACACCTATATCTGAAATGCCTATCGACACCTATATCTGAAATGCCTATCGACACCTATTTTTGAAATGCCTTTCGGAAACTACATCTGAAATGCCTATCAGCACCTATATTTGAAATGCCTATCGGCAACCATATCTGGAATGCCTATCGGCACCTATATTTGAAATGCCTATCGGCTTCTATATCTGAAATGCCTATCGGCACCTATTTTTAAAATGCCAATCGGCAACTATATCTGAAATGCCTATCGGCACCTATATCTGAAATGCCTATCGACACTTATATCTGAAATGCCTATCGACACCTATATCTGAAATGCCTATCGACACCTATATCTGAAATGCCTATCGACACCTATATCTGAAATGCCTATCGACACCTATATCTGAAATGCCTATCGACACCTATATCTGAAATGCCTATCGACACCTATATCTGAAATGCTTATCGACACCTATTTTTGAAATGCCTATCGGAAACTACATCTGAAATGCCTATCAGCACCTATATTTGAAATGCCTATCGGCAACCATATCTGGAATACCTATCGGCACCTATATTTGAAATGCCTATCGGCTTCTATATCTGAAATGCCTATCGGCACCCATTTTTAAAATGCCAATCGGCAACTATATCTGAAACGCCTATCGGCACCTATATCTGAAATGCCTATCGACACCTATATCTGAAATGCCTATCGACACCTATATCTAAAATGCCTATCGACACCTATATCTGAAATGCCTATCGACACCTATATCTGAAATGCCTATCGACACCTATATCTGAAATGCCTATCGACACCTATATCTGAAATGCCTATCAACACATATATCTGAAATGCCTATCGACACCTATATCTGAAATGCCTATCGACACCTATTTTTGAAATGCCTATCGGAAACTACATCTAAAATGCCTATCAGCACCTATATTTGAAATGCCTATCGGCAACCATATCTGGAATGCCTATCGGCACCTATATTTGAAATGCCTATCGGCTTCTATATCTGAAATGCCTATCGGCACCTATTTTTAAAATGCCAATCGGCAACTATATCTGAAATGCCTATCGGCACCTATATCTGAAATGCCTATCGACACCTATATCTGAAATGCCTATCGACACTTATATCTGTCATGCCTATCGACACCTATATCTGAAATGCCTATCGACACCTATATCTGAAATGCCTATCGACACCTATATCTGAAATGCCTATCGACACCTATATCTGAAATGCCTATCGACACCTATTTTTTAAATGCCTATCGGAAACTACATCTGAAATGCCTATCAGCACCTATATTTGAAATGCCTATCGGCAACCATATCTGGAATGCCTATCGGCACCTATATTTTAAATGCTTATCGGCTTCTATATCTGAAATGCCTATCGGCACCTATTTTTAAAATGCTAATCAGCAACTATATCTGAAATGCCTATCGGCACCTATATCTGAAATGCCTATCGACACCTATATCTGAAATGCCTATCGACACCTATATCAGAAATGCCTATCGACACCTATATCTGAAATGCCTATCGACACCTATATCCGAAATGCCTATCGACACCTATATCTGAAATGCCTATCGACACCTATATCTGAAATGCCTATCGACACCTATATCTGAAATGCCTATCGACACCTATTTTTGAAATGCCTATCGGAAACTAAATCTGAAATGCCTATCAGCACCTATATTTGAAATGCCTATCGGCAACCATATCTGGAATGCCTATCGGCACCTATATTTGAAATGCCTATCGGCTTCTATATCTGAAATGCCTATCGACACCTATATCTGAAATGCCTATCGACACCTATATCTGAAATGCCTATCGACACCTATATCTGAAATGCCTATCGACACCTATTTTTGAAATGCCTATCGGAAACTAAATCTGAAATGCCTATCAGCACCTATATTTGAAATGCCTATCGGCAACTATATCTGGAATGCCTATCGGCACCTATATTTGAAATGCCTATCGGCTTCTATATCTGAAATGCCTATCGACACCTATATCTGAAATGCCTATCGACACCTATATCTGAAATGCCTATCGACACCTATATCTGAAATGCCTATCGACACCTATATCTGAAATGCCTATCGACACCTATATCTGAAATGCCTATCGACACCTATATCGGAAATGCCTATCGACACCTATTTTTGAAATGCCTATCGGAAACTACATCTGAAATGCCTATCAGCACCTATATTTGAAATGCCTATCGGCAACCATATCTGGAATGCCTATCGGCACCTATATTTGAAATGCCTATCGGCTTCTATATCTGAAATGCCTATCGTCACCTATATCTGAAATGCCTATTGACACCTATATCTGAAATGCCTATCGACACCTATATCTGAAATGCTTATCGACACCTATATCTGAAATGCCTATCGACACCTATATCTGAAATGCCTATCGACACCTATATCTGAAATGCCTATCGACACCTATATCTGAAATTCCTATCGACACCTATATCTGAAATGCCTATCGACACCTATATCTGAAATGCCTATCGACACCTATATCTGAAATGCCTATCGGAAACTACATCTCAATGCCTATCAGCACCTATATTTGAAATGCCTATCGGCAACCATATCTGGAATGCCTATCGGCACCTATATTTTAAATGCCTATCGGCTTCTATATCTGAAATGCCTATCGGCACCTATTTTTAAAATGCTAATCGGCAACTATATCTGAAATGCCTATCGGCACCTATATCTGAAATGCCTATCGACACCTATATCTGAAATGCCTATCGACACCTATATCAGAAATGCCTATCGACACCTATATCTGAAATGCCTATCGACACCTATATCTGAAATGCCTATCGACATCTATATCTGAAATGCCTATCGACACATATATCTGAAATGCCTATCGACACCTATATCTGAAATGCCTATCGACACCTATTTTTGAAATGCCTATCGGAAACTAAATCTGAAATGCCTATCAGCACCTATATTTGAAATGCCTATCGGCAACCATATCTGGAAGGCCTATCGGCACCTATATTTGAAATGCCTATCGGCTTCTATATCTGAAATGCCTATCGGCACCTATTTTTAAAATGCCAATCGGCAACTATATCTGAAATGCCTATCGGCACCTATATCTGAAATGCCTATCGACACCTATATCTGAAATGCCTATCGACACCTATATCTGAAATGCCTATCGACACCTATATCTGAAATGCCTATCGACACCTATATCTGAAATGCCTATCGACACCTATATCTGAAATGCCTATCGACACCTATATCTGAAATGCCTATCGACACCTATATCTGAAATGCCTATCGACACCTATATCTGAAATGCCTATCGACACCTATATCTGAAATGCCTATCGACACCTATTTTTGAAATGCCTATCGGAAACTACATCTGAAATGCCTATCAGCACCTATATTTGAAATGCCTATCGGCAACCATATCTGGAATGCCTATCGGCACCTATATTTGAAATGCCTATCGGCTTCTATATCTGAAATGCCTATCGGCACCTATTTTTAAAATGCCAATCGGCAACTATATCTGAAATGCCTATCGGCACCTATATCTGAAATGCCTATCGACACCTATATCTGAAATGCCTATCGACACCTATATCTGAAATGCTTATCGACACCTATATTTGAAATGCCTATCGACACCTATATCTGAAATGCCTATCGACACCTATATCTGAAATGCCTATCGACACCTATATCTGAAATGCCTATCGACACCTATATCTGAAATGCCTATCGACACCTATATCTGAAATGCCTATCGACACCTATTTTTGAAATGCCTATCGGAAACTACATCTGAAATGCCTATCAGCACCTATATTTGAAATGCCTATCGGCAACCATATCTGGAATGCCTATCGGCACCTATATTTGAAATGCCTATCGGCTTCTATATCTGAAATGCCTATCGGCACCTATTTTTAAAATGCCAATCGGCAACTATATCTGAAATGCCTATCGGCACCTATATCTGAAATGCCTATCGACACCTATATCTGATATGCCTATCGACACCTATATCTGAAATGCCCTTCGACCCCTATATCTGAAATGCCTATCGACATCTATATCTGAAATGCCTATCGACACCTATATCTGAAATGCCTATCGACACCTATTTTTGAAATGCCTATCGGAAACTACATCTGAAATGCCTATCAGCACCTATATTTGAAATGCCTATCGGCAACCATATCTGGAATGCCTATCGGCACCTATATTTGAAATGCCTATCGGCTTCTATATCTGAAATGCCTATCGGCACCTATTTTTAAAATGCCAATCGGAACTATATCTGAAATGCCTACCGGCACCTATATCTGAAATGCCTATCGACACCTATATCTGAAATGCCTATCGACACCTATATCTGAAATGCCTATCGACACCTATATCTGAAATGCCTATCGACACCTATATCTGAAATGCCTATCGACACCTATATCTGAAATGCCTATCGACACCTATTTTTGAAATGCCTATCGGAAACTACATCTGAAATGCCTATCAGCACCTATATTTGAAATGCCTATCGGCAACCATATCTGAAATGCCTATCGGCACCTATATCTGAAATGCCTATCGACACCTATATCTGAAATGCCTATCGACACCTATATCTGAAATGCCTATCGACACCTATATCTGAAATGCCTATCGACACCTATATCTGAAATGCCTATCGACACCTATTTTTGAAATGCCTATCGGAAACTACATCCGAAATGCCTATCAGCACCTATATTTGAAATGCCTATCGACACCTATATCTGAAATGCCTATCGACACCTATATCTAAAATGCCTATCGACACCTCTTTTTGAAATGCCTATCGGAAACTACATCTGAAATGCCTATCAGCACCTATATTTGAAATGCCAATCGGCAACCATATCTGAAATGCCTATCGGCAACTATATCTGAATTGCCTATCGGCACCTATATCTGAAATGCCTATCGACACCTATATCTAAAATGCCTATCGACACCTATATCTGAAATGCCTATAGACACCTATATCTGAAATGCCTATCGACACCTATATCGGAAATGCCTATCGACACCTATATCTGATTTGCCTATCGACACCTATATCTGAAATGCCTATCGACACCTATATCTGAAATGCCTATCGACACCTATATCTGAAATGCCTATCGACACCTATTTTTGAAATGCCTATCGGAAACTACATCTGAAATGCCTATCAGCACCTATATTTGAAATGCCTATCGGCAACCATATCTGAAATGCCTATCGGCACCTATATCTGAAATGCCTATCGACACCTATATCTGAAATGCCTATCGACACCTATATCTGAAATGCCTATCGACACCTATATCTGAAATGCCTATCGACACCTATATCTGAAATGCCTATCGACACCTATATCTGAAATGCCTATCGACACCTATATCTGAAATGCCTATCGACACCTATATCTAAAATGCCTATCGACACCTCTTTTTGAAATGCCTATCGGAAACTACATCTGAAATGCCTATCAGCACCTATATTTGAAATGCCAATCGGCAACCATATCTGGAATGCCTATCGGCACCTATATTTGAAATGCCTATCGGCTTCTATATCTGAAATGCCTATCGGCACTTATTTTTAAAATGCCAATCGGCAACTATATCTGAAATGCCTATCGGCACCTATATCTGAAATGCCTATCGACACCTATATCTGAAATGCCTATCGACACCTATATCTGAAATGCCTATCGACACCTATATCTGAAATGCCTATCGACACCTATATCTGAAATGCCTATCGACACCTATATCTGAAATGCCTATCGACACCTATATCTGAAATGCCTATCGACACCTATATCTGAAATGCCTATCGACACCTATATCTGAAATGCCTATCGACACCTATTTTTGAAATGCCTATCGGAAACTACATCTGAAATGCCTATCAGCACCTATATTTGAAATGCCTATCGGCAACCATATCTGGAACGCCTATCGGCACCTATATTTAAAATGCCTATCGGCTTCTATATCTGAAATGCCTATCGGCACCTATTTTTAAAATGCCAATCGGCAACTATATCTGAAATGCCTATCGGCACCTATATCTGAAATGCCTATCGACACCTATATCTGAAATGCCTATCGACACCTATATCTGAAATGCCTATCGACACCTATATCTGAAATGCCTATCGACACCTATATCTGAAATGCCTATCGACACTTATATCTGAAATGCCTATCGACACCTATATCTGAAATGCCTATCGACACCTATAGCTGAAATGCCTATCGACACCTATTTTTGAAATGCCTATCGGATACTACATCTGAAATGCCTATCAGCACCTATATTTGAAATGCCAATCGGCAACCATATCTGGAATGCCTATCGGCACCTATATTTGAAATGCCTATCGGCTTCTATATCTGAAATGCCTATCGGCACCTATTTTTAAAATGCCAGTCGGCAACTATATCTTTAATGCCTATCGGCACCTATATCTGAAATGCCTATCGACACCTATATCTGAAATGCCTTTCGACACCTATATCTGAAATGCCTATCGACACCTATATCTGAAATGCCTATCGACACCTATATCTGAAATGCCTATCGACACCTATATCTGAAATGCCTATCGACACCTATATCTGAAATGCCTATCGACACCTATATCTGAAATGCCTATCGACACCTATATCTGAAATGCCTATCGACACCTATTTTTGAAATGCCTATCGGAAACTACATCTGAAATGCCTATCAGCACCTATATTTGAAATGCCTATCGGCAACCATATCTGGTATGCCTATCGGCACCTATATTTGAAATGCCTATCGGCTTCTATATCAGAAATGCCTATCGGCACCTATTTTTAAAATGCCAATCGGCAACTATATCTGAAATGCCTATCGGCACCTATATCTGAAATGCCTATCGACACCTATATCTGAAATGCCTATCGACACCTATATCTGAAATGCCTATCGACACCTACATCTGAAATGCCTATCGACACCTATATCTGAAATGCCTATCGACACCTATATCTGAAATGCCTATCGACACCTATATCTGAAATGCCTATCGACACGTATCTCTGAAATGCCTATCGACACCTATTTTTGAAATGCCTATCGGAAACTACATCTGAAATGCCTATCAGCACCTATATATGGAATGCCTATCGGCAACCATATCTGGAATGCCTATCGGCACCTATATTTGAAATGCCTATCGGCTTTTATATCTGAAATGCCTATCGGCACCTATTTTTAAAATGCCAATCGGCAACTATATCTGAAATGCCTAATGGCACCTATATCTGAAATGCCTATCGACACCTATATCTGAAATGCCTATCGACACCTATATCTGAAATGCCTATCGACACCATTATCTGAAATGCCTATCGACACCTATATCTTAAATGCCTATCGACACCTATATCTGAAAGGTCTATCGACACCTATATCTGAAATGCCTATCGACACCTATATCTGAAATGCCTATCGACACCTATTTTTGAAATGCCTATCGGAAACTACATCTGAAATGCCTATCAGCACCTATATTTGAAATGCCTATCGGCAACCATATCTGGAATGCCTATCGGCACCTATATTTGAAATGCCTATCGGCTTCTATATCTGAAATGCCTATCGGCACCTATTTTTAAAATGCCAATCGGCCACTATATCTGGAATGCCTATCGGCACCTATATCTGAAATGCCTATCGACACCTATATCTGAAATGCCTATCGACACCTATATCTGAAATGCCTATCGACACCTATTTTTGAAATGCCTATCGGAAACTACATCTGAAATGCCTATCAGCACCTATATTTGAAATGCCTATCGGCAACCATATCTGGAATGCCAATCGGCACCTATATTTGAAATGCCTATCGGCTTCTATATCTGAAATGCCTATCGGCACCTATTTTTAAAATGCCAATCGGCAACTATATCTGAAATGCCTATCGGCACCTATAACTGAAATGCCTATCGACACCTATATCTGAAATGCCTATCGACACCTATTTCTGAAATGCCTATCGACACCTATATCTGAAATGCCTATCGACACCTATATCTGAAATTCCTATCGACACCTATATCTGAAATGCCTATCGACACCTATATCTGAAATGCCTATCGACACCTATATCTGAAATGCCTATCGACACCTATATCTGAAATGCCTATCGACACCTATATCTGAAATGCCTATCGACACCTATTTTTGAAATGCCTATCGGAAACTACATCTGAAATGCCTATCAGCACCTATATTTGAAATGCCTATCGGCAACCATATCTGGAATGCCTATCGGCACCTATATTTGAAATGCCTATCGGCTTCTATATCTGAAATGCCAATCGGCACCTATTTTTAAAATGCCAATCGGCAACTATATCTGAAATGCCTATCGGCACCTATATCTGAAATGCCTATCGACACCTATATCTGAAATGCCTATCGACACCTATATCTAAAATGCCTATCGACACCTATATCTGAAATGCCTATCGACACCTATATCTGAAATGCCTATCGACACCTATATCTGAAATGCCTATCGACACCTATATCTGAAATGCCTATCGACACCTATATCTGAAATGCCTATCGACACCTATTTTTGAAATGCCTATCGGAAACTACATCTGAAATGCCTATCAGCACCTATATTTGAAATGCCTATCGGCAACCATATCTGGAATGCCTATCGGCACCTATATTTGAAATGCCTATCGGCTTCTATATCTGAAATGCCAATCGGCACCTATTTTTAAAATGCCAATCGGCAACTATATCTGAAATGCCTATCGGCACCTATATCTGAAATGCCTATCGACACCTATATCTGACTTGCCTATCGGACCTATATCTGAAATGCCTATCGACACCTATATCTGAAATGCCTATCGACACCTATATCTGAAATGCCTATCGACACCTATTTTTGAAATGCCTATCGGAAACTACATCTGAAATGCCTATCAGCACCTATATTTGAAATGCCTATCGGCAACCATATCTGGAATGCCTATCGGCACCTATATTTGAAATGCCTATCGGCTTCTATATCTGAAATGCCTATCGGCACCTATTTTTAAAATGCCAATCGGCCACTATATCTGAAATGCCTATCGGCACCTATATCTGAAATGCCTATCGACACCTATATCTGAAATGCCTATCGACACCTATATCTGAAATGCCTATCGACACCTATTTTTGAAATGCCTATCGGAAACTACATCTGAAATGCCTATCAGCACCTATATTTGAAATGCCTATCGGCAACCATATCTGGAATGCCTATCGGCACCTATATTTGAAATGCCTATCGGCTTCTATATCTGAAATGCCAATCGGCACCTATTTTTAAAATGCCAATCGGCAACTATATCTGAAATGCCTATCGGCACCTATATCTGAAATGCCTATCGACACCTATATCTGAAATGCCTATCGACACCTATATCTGAAATGCCTATCGACACCTATATCTGAAATGCCTATCGACACCTATATCTGAAATGCCTATCGACACCTATATCTGAAATGCCTATCGACACCTATATCTGAAATGCCTATCGACACCTATATCTGAAATGCCTATCGACACCTATATCTGAAATGCCTATCGACACCTATTTTTGAAATGCCTATCGGAAACTACATCTGAAATGCCTATCAGCACCTATATTTGAAATGCCTATCGGCAACCATATCTGGAATGCCTATCGGCACCTATATTTGAAATGCCTATCGGCTTCTATATCTGAAATGCCAATCGGCACCTATTTTTAAAATGCCAATCGGCAACTATATCTGAAATGCCTATCGGCACCTATATCTGAAATGCCTATCGACACGTATATCTGACTTGCCTATCGGACCTATATCTGAAATGCCTATCGACACCTATATCTGAAATGCCTATCGACACCTATATCTGAAATGCCTATCGACACCTATATCTGAAATGCCTATCGACACCTATTTTTGAAATGCCTATCGGAAACTACATCTGAAATGCCTATCAGCACCTATATTTGAAATGCCTATCGGCAACCATATCTGGAATGCCTATCGGCACCTATATTTGAAATGCCTATCGGCTTCTATATCTGAAATGCCTATCGGCACCTATTTTTAAAATGCCAATCGGCCACTATATCTGAAATGCCTAATGGCACCTATATCTGAAATGCCTATCGACACCTATATCTGAAATGCCTATCGACACCTATATCTTGAAATGCCTATCGACACCTACATCTGAAATGCCTATCGACACCTATATCTGAAATGCCTATCGACACCTATATCTGAAATGCCTATCGACACCTATATCTGAAATGCCTATCGACACGTATATCTGAAATGCCTATCGACACCTATTTTTGAAATGCCTATCGGAAACTACATCTGAAATGCCTATCAGCACCTATATATGGAATGCCTATCGGCAACCATATCTGGAATGCCTATCGGCACCTATATTTGAAATGCCTATCGGTTTTTATATCTGAAATGCCTCTCGGCACCTATTTTTAAAATGCCAATCGGCAACTATATCTGAAATGCCTAATGGCACCTATATCTGAAATGCCTATCGACACCTATATCTGAAATGCCTATCGACACCTATATCTGAAATGCCTATCGACACCATTATCTGAAATGCCTATCGACACCTATATCTTAAATGCCTATCGACACCTATATCTGAAATGTCTATCGACACCTATATCTGAAATGCCTATCGACACCTATATCTGAAATGCCTATCGACACCTATTTTTGAAATGCCTATCGGAAACTACATCTGAAATGCCTATCAGCACCTATATTTGAAATGCCTATCGGCAACCATATCTGGAATGTCTATCGGCACCTATATTTGAAATGCCTATCGGCTTCTATATCTGAAATGCCTATCGGCACCTATTTTTAAAATGCCAATCGGCAACTATATCTGAAATGCCTATCGGCACCTATATCTGAAATGCCTATCGACACCTATATCTGAAATGCCTATCGACACCTATTTCTGAAATGCCTATCGACACCTATATCTGAAATGCCTATCGACACCTATATCTGAAATGCCTATCGACACCTATATCTGACTTGCCTATCGGACCTATATCTGAAATGCCTATCGACACCTATATCTGAAATGCCTATCGACACCTATATCTGAAATGCCTATCGACACCTATATCTGAAATGCCTATCGACACCTATTTTTGAAATGCCTATCGGAAACTACATCTGAAATGCCTATCAGCACCTATATTTGAAATGCCTATCGGCAACCATATCTGGAATGCCTATCGGCACCTATATTTGAAATGCCTATCGGCTTCTATATCTGAAATGCCTATCGGCACCTATTTTTAAAATGCCAATCGGCCACTATATCTGGAATGCCTATCGGCACCTATATCTGAAATGCCTATCGACACCTATATCTGGAATGCCTATCGACACCTATATCTGAAATGCCTATCGACACCTATTTTTGAAATGCCTATCGGAAACTACATCCGAAATGCCTATCAGCACCTATATTTGAAATGCCTATCGGCAACCATATCTGGAATGCCAATCGGCACCTATATTTGAAATGCCTATCGGCTTCTATATCTGAAATGCCTATCGGCACCTATTTTTAAAATGCCAATCGGCAACTATATCTGAAATGCCTATCGGCACCTATAACTGAAATGCCTATCGACACCTATATCTGAAATGCCTATCGACACCTATTTCTGAAATGCCTATCGACACCTATATCTGAAATGCCTATCGACACCTATATCTGAAATGCCTATCGACACCTATATCTGAAATGCCTATCGACACCTATATCTGAAATGCCTATCGACACCTATATCTGAAATGCCTATCGACACCTATATCTGAAATGCCTATCGACACCTATATCTGAAATGCCTATCGACACCTATTTTTGAAATGCCTATCGGAAACTACATCTGAAATGCCTATCAGCACCTATATTTGAAATGCCTATCGGCAACCATATCTGGAATGCCTATCGGCACCTATATTTGAAATGCCTATCGGCTTCTATATCTGAAATGCCAATCGGCACCTATTTTTAAAATGCCAATCGGCAACTATATCTGAAATGCCTATCGGCACCTATATCTGAAATGCCTATCGACACCTATATCTGAAATGCCTATCGACACCTATATCTGAAATGCCTATCGACACCTATATCTGAAATGCCTATCGACACCTATATTTGAAATGCCTATCGACACCTATATCTGAAATGCCTATCGACACCTATATCTGAAATGCCTATCGACACCTATATCTGAAATGCCTATCGACACCTATATCTGAAATGCCTATCGACACCTATTTTTGAAATGCCTATCGGAAACTACATCTGAAATGCCTATCAGCACCTATATTTGAAATGCCTATCGGCAACCATATCTGGAATGCCTATCGGCACCTATATTTGAAATGCCTATCGGCTTCTATATCTGAAATGCCAATCGGCACCTATTTTTAAAATGCCAATCGGCAACTATATCTGAAATGCCTATCGGCACCTATATCTGAAATGCCTATCGACACTTATATCTGAAATGCCTATCGACACCTATATCTGAAATGCCTATCGACACCTATATCTGAAATGCCTATCGACACCTATATCTGAAATGCCTATCGACACCTATATCTGAAATGCCTATCGACACCTATATCTGAAATGCCTATCGACACCTATATCTGAAATGCCTATCGACACCTATTTTTGAAATGCCTATCGGAAACTACATCTGAAATGCCTATCAGCACCTATATTTGAAATGCCTATCGGCAACCATATCTGGAATGCCTATCGGCACCTATATTTGAAATGCCTATCGGCTTCTATATCTGAAATGCCTATCGGCACCTATTTTTAAAATGCCAATCGGCCACTATATCTGAAATGCCTATCGGCACCTATATCTGAAATGCCTATCGACACCTATATCTGAAATGCCTATCGACACCTATATCTGAAATGCCTATCGACACCTATTTTTGAAATGCCTATCGGAAACTACATCTGAAATGCCTATCAGCACCTATATTTGAAATGCCTATCGGCAACCATATCTGGAATGCCTATCGGCACCTATATTTGAAATGCCTATCGGCTTCTATATCTGAAATGCCAATCGGCACCTATTTTTAAAATGCCAATCGGCAACTATATCTGAAATGCCTATCGGCACCCCATATCTGAAATGCCTATCGACACCTATATCTGAAATGCCTATCGACACCTATATCTGAAATGCCTATCGACACCTATATCTGAAATGCCTATCGACACCTATATCTGAAATGCCTATCGACACCTATATCTGAAATGCCTATCGACACCTATATCTGAAATGCCTATCGACACCTATATCTGAAATGCCTATCGACACCTATTTTTGAAATGCCTATCGGAAACTACATCTGAAATGCCTATCAGCACCTATATTTGAAATGCCTATCGGCAACCATATCTGGAATGCCTATCGGCACCTATATTTGAAATGCCTATCGGCTTCTATATCTGAAATGCCTATCGGCACCTATTTTTAAAATGCCAATCGGCAACTATATCTGAAATGCCTATCGGCACCTATATCTGAAATGCCTATCGACACCTATATCTGAAATGCCTATCGACACCTATATCTGAAATGCCTATCGACACCTATATCTGAATTGCCTTACGACACCTATATCTGAAATGCCTATCGACACCTATATCTGAAATGCCTATCGACACCTATATCTAAAATGCCTATCGACACCTATATCTGAAATGCCTATCGACACCTATTTTTGAAATGCCTATCGGAAACTACATCTGAAATGCCTATCAGCACCTATATTTGAAATGCCTATCGGCAACCATATCTGGAATGCCTATCGGCACCTATATTTGAAATGCCTATCGGCTTCTATATCTGAAATGCCTATCGGCACCTATTTTTAAAATGCCAATCGGCAACTATATCTGAAATGCCTATCGGCACCTATATCTGAAATGCCTATCGACACCTATATCTGAAATGCCTATCGACACCTATATCTGAAGTGCCTATCGACACCTATATCTGAAATGCCTATCGACACCTATATCTGAAATGTCTATCGACACCTATATCTGAAATGCCTATCGACACCTATATCTGAAATGCCTATCGACACCTATATATGAAATGCCTATCGACACCTATTTTTGAAATGCCTATCGGAAACTACATCTGAAATGCCTATCGGCACCTATATTTGAAATGCCTATCGGCTTCTATATCTGAAATGCCTATCGGCACCTATTTTTAAAATGCCAATCGGCAACTATATCTGAAATGCCTATCGGCACCTATATCTGAAATGCCTATCGACACCTATATCTGAAATGCCTATCGACACCTATATCTGAAATGCCTATCGACACCTATATCTGAAATGCCTATCGACACCTATATCTGAAATGCCTATCGACACCTATATCTGATATGCCTAACGACACCTATATCTGAAATGCTTATCGACACCTATATCTGAAATGCCTATCGGCACCTATATCTGAAATGCCTATCGACACCTATTTTTGAAATGCCTATCGGAAACTACATCTGAAATGCCTATCAGCACCTATATTTGAAATGCCTATCGGCAACCATATCTGGAATGCCTATCGGCACCTATATTTGAAATGCCTATCGGCTTCTATATCTGAAATGCCCATCGGCACCTATTTTTAAAATGCCAATCGGCAACTATATCTGAAATGCCTATCGGCACCTATATCTGAAATGCCTATCGACACCTATATCTGAAATGCCTATCGACACCTATATCTGAAATGCCTATCGACACCTATATCTGAAATGCCTATCGACACCTATATCTGAAATGCCTATCGACACCTATATCTGAAATGCCTATCGACACCTATATCTGAAATGCCTATCGACATCTATATCTGAAATGCCTATCGACACCTATTTTTGTAATGCCTAACGGAAACTACATCTGAAATGCCTATCAGCACCTATATTTGAAATGCCAATCGGCAACCATATCTGGAATGCCTATCGGCACCTATATTTGAAATGCCTATCGGCTTCTATATCTGAAATGCCTATCGGCACCTATTTTTAAAATGCCAATCGGCAACTATATCTGAAATGCCTATCGGCACCTATATCTGAAATGCCTATCGACACCTATATCTGAAATGCCTATCGACACCTATATCTGAAATGCCTATCGACACCTATATCTGAAATGCCTATCGACACCTATATCTGAAATGCCTATCGACACCTATATCTGAAATGCCTATCGACACCTATATCTGAAATGCCTATCGACACCTATATCTGAAATGCCTATCGACACCTATATCTGAAATGCCTATCGACACCTATATCTGAAATGCCTATCGACACCTATTTTTGAAATGCCTATCGGAAACTACATCTGAAATGCCTATCAGCACCTATATTTGAAATGCCTATCGGCAACCATATCTGGAATGCCTATCGGCACCTATATTTGAAATGCCTATCGGCTTCTATATCTGAAATGCCTATCGGCACCAATTTTTAAAATGCCAATCGGCAACTATATCAGCGGAAATGCCTATCGGCACCTATATCTGAAATGCCTATCGACACCTATATCTGAAATGCCTATCGACACCTATATCTGAAATGCCTATCGACACCTACATCTGAAATGCCTATCGACACCTATATCTGAAATGCCTATCGACACCTATATCTGAAATGCCTATCGACACCTATATCTGAAATGCCTATCGACACGTATATCTGAAATGCCTATCGACACCTATTTTTGAAATGCCTATCGGAAACTACATCTGAAATGCCTATCGGCACCTTTATTTGAAATGCTAATCGGCAACCATATCTGGAATGCCTATCGGCACCTATATTTGAAATGCCTATCGGCTTCTATATCTGAAATGCCTATCGGCACCTATTTTTAAAATGCCAATCGGCAACTATATCTGTAATGCCTATCGGCACCTATATCTGAAATGCCTATCGACACCTATATCTGAAATGCCTATCGGCACCTATATCTGAAATGCCTATCGACACCTATATCTCAAATGCCTATCGACACCTATATCTGAAATGTCTATCGACACCTATATCTGAAATGCCTATCGACACCTATATCTGAAATGCCTATCGACACCTATATCTGAAATGCCTATCGACACCTATTTTTGAAATGCCTATCGGAAACTACATCTGAAATGCCTATCAGCACCTATATTTGGAATGCCTATCGGCAACCATATCTGGAATGCCTATCGGCACCTATATTTGAAATGCCTATCGGCTTCTATATCTGAAATACCTATCGGCACCTATTTTTAAAATGCCAATCGGCAACTATATCTGAAATGCCTAATGGCACCTATATCTGAAATGCCTATCGACACCTATATCTGAAATGCCTATCGACACCTATATCTGAAATGCCTATCGACACCTATATCTGAAATGCCTATTGACACCTATATCTTAAATGCCTATCGACACCTATATCTGAAATGTCTATCGACACCTATATCTGAAATGCCTATCGACACCTATATCTGAAATGCCTATCGACACCTGTTTTTGAAATGCCTATCGGAAACTACATCTGAAATGCCTATCAGCACCTATATTTGAAATGCCTATCGGCAACCATATCTGGAATGCCTATCGGCACCTATATTTGAAATGCCTATCGGCTTCTATATCTGAAATGCCTATCGGCACCTATATCTGAAATGCCTATCGACACCTATATCTGAAATGCCTATCGACACCTATTTCTGAAATGCCTATCGACACCTATATCTGAAATGCCTATCGACACCTATATCTGAAATGCCTATCGACACCTATATCTGACTTGCCTATCAGCACCTATATTTGAAATGCCAATCGGCAACCATATCTGGAATGCCTATCGGCACCTATATTTGAAATGCCTATCGGCTTCTATATCTGAAATGCCTATCGGCACCTATTTTTAAAATGCCAATCGGCAACTATATCTGAAATGCCTATCGGCACCTATATCTGAAATGCCTATCGACACCTATATCTGAAATGCCTATCGGCACCTATATCTGAAATGCCTATCGACACCTATATCTGAAATGCCTATCGACACCTATATCTGAAATGCCTATCGACACCTATATCTGAAATGCCTATCGACACCTATATCTGAAATGCCTATCGACACCTATATCTGAAATGCCTATCGACACCTATATCTGAAATGCCTATCGACACCTATATCTGAAATGCCTATCGACACCTATTTTTGAAATGCCTATCGGAAACTACATCTGAAATGCCTATCAGCACCTATATTTGAAATGCCTATCGGCAACCATATCTGGAATGCCTATCGGCACCTATATTTGAAATGCCTATCGGCTTCTATATCTGAAATGCCTATCGGCACCAATTTTTAAAATGCCAATCGGCAACTATATCAGCGGAAATGCCTATCGGCACCTATATCTGAAATGCCTATCGACACCTATATCTGAAATGCCTATCGACACCTATATCTGAAATGCCTATCGACACCTACATCTGAAATGCCTATCGACACCTATATCTGAAATGCCTATCGACACCTATATCTGAAATGCCTATCGACACCTATATCTGAAATGCCTATCGACACGTATATCTGAAATGCCTATCGACACCTATTTTTGAAATGCCTATCGGAAACTACATCTGAAATGCCTATCAGCACCTTTATTTGAAATGCTAATCGGCAACCATATCTGGAATGCCTATCGGCACCTATATTTGAAATGCCTATCGGCTTCTATATCTGAAATGCCTATCGGCACCTATTTTTAAAATGCCAATCGGCAACTATATCTGTAATGCCTATCGGCACCTATATCTGAAATGCCTATCGACACCTATATCTGAAATGCCTATCGGCACCTATATCTGAAATGCCTATCGACACCTATATCTCAAATGCCTATCGACACCTATATCTGAAATGTCTATCGACACCTATATCTGAAATGCCTATCGACACCTATATCTGAAATGCCTATCGACACCTATATCTGAAATGCCTATCGACACCTATTTTTGAAATGCCTATCGGAAACTACATCTGAAATGCCTATCAGCACCTATATTTGGAATGCCTATCGGCAACCATATCTGGAATGCCTATCGGCACCTATATTTGAAATGCCTATCGGCTTCTATATCTGAAATACCTATCGGCACCTATTTTTAAAATGCCAATCGGCAACTATATCTGAAATGCCTAATGGCACCTATATCTGAAATGCCTATCGACACCTATATCTGAAATGCCTATCGACACCTATATCTGAAATGCCTATCGACACCTATATCTGAAATGCCTATTGACACCTATATCTTAAATGCCTATCGACACCTATATCTGAAATGTCTATCGACACCTATATCTGAAATGCCTATCGACACCTATATCTGAAATGCCTATCGACACCTGTTTTTGAAATGCCTATCGGAAACTACATCTGAAATGCCTATCAGCACCTATATTTGAAATGCCTATCGGCAACCATATCTGGAATGCCTATCGGCACCTATATTTGAAATGCCTATCGGCTTCTATATCTGAAATGCCTATCGGCACCTATATCTGAAATGCCTATCGACACCTATATCTGAAATGCCTATCGACACCTATTTCTGAAATGCCTATCGACACCTATATCTGAAATGCCTATCGACACCTATATCTGAAATGCCTATCGACACCTATATCTGACTTGCCTATCGGACCTATATCTGAAATGCCTATCGACACCTATATCTGAAATGCCTATCGACACCTATATCTGAAATGCCTATCGACACCTATATCTGAAATGCCTATCGACACCTATTTTTGAAATGCCTATCGGAAACTACATCTGAAATGCCTATCAGCACCTATATTTGAAATGCCTATCGGCAACCATATCTGGAATGCCTATCGGCACCTATATTTGAAATGCCTATCGGCTTCTATATCTGAGATGCCTATCGGCACCTATTTTTAAAATGCCAATCGGCCACTATATCTGAAATGCCTATCGGCACCTATATCTGAAATGCCTATCGACACCTATATCTGAAATGCCTATCGACACCTATATCTGAAATGCCTATCGACACCTATTATTGAAATGCCTATCGGAAACTACATCTGAAATGCCTATCAGCACCTATATTTGAAATGCCTATCGGCAACCATATCTGGAATGCCAATCGGCACCTATATTTGAAATGCCTATCGGCTTCTATATCTGAAATGCCTATCGGCACCTATTTTTAAAATGCCAATCGGCAACTATATCTGAAATGCCTATCGGCACCTATAACTGAAATGCCTATCGACCCCTATATCTGAAATGCCTATCGACACCTATTTCTGAAATGCCTATCGACACCTATATCTGAAATGCCTATCGACACCTATATCTGAAATGCCTATCGACACCTATATCTGAAATGCCTATCGACACCTATATCTGAAATGCCTATCGACACCTATATCTGAAATGCCTATCGACACCTATATCTGAAATGCCTATCGACACCTATATCTGAAATGCCTATCGACACCTAATTTTGAAATGCCTATCGGAAACTACATCTGAAATGCCTATCAGCACCTATATTTGAAATGCCTATCGGCAGCCATATCTGGAATGCCTATCGGCACCTATATTTGAAATGCCTATCGGCTTCTATATCTGAAATGCCAATCGGCACCTATTTTTAAAATGCCAATCGGCAACTATATCTGAAATGCCTATCGGCACCTATATCTGAAATGCCTATCGACACCTATATCTGAAATGCCTATCGACACCTATATCTGAAATGCCTATCGACACCTATATCTGAAATGCCTATCGACACCTATATCTGAAATGCCTATCGTCACCTATATCTGAAATGCCTATCGACACCTATATCTGAAATGCCTATCGACACCTATATCTGAAATGCCTATCGACACCTATTTTTGAAATGCCTATCGGAAACTACATCTGAAATGCCTATCAGCACCTATATTTGAAATGCCTATCGGCAACCATATCTGGAATGCCTATCGGCACCTATATTTGAAATGCCTATCGGCTTCTATATCTGAAATGCCTATCGGCACCCATTTTTAAAATGCCAATCGGCCACTATATCTGAAATGCCTATCGGCACCTATATCTGAAATGCCTATCGACACCTATATCTGAAATGCCTATCGACACCTATATCTGAAATGCCTATCGACACCTATTTTTGAAATGCCTATCGGAAACTACATCTGAAATGCCTATCAGCACCTATATTTGAAATGCCTATCGGCAACCATATCTGGAATGCCTATCGGCACCTATATTTGAAATGCCTATCGGCTTCTATATCTGAAATGCCAATCGGCACCTATTTTTAAAATGCCAATCGGCAACTATATCTGAAATGCCTATCGGCACCTATATCTGAAATGCCTATCGACACCTATATCTGAAATGCCTATCGACACCTATATCTGAAATGCCTATCGACACCTATATCTGAAATGCCTATCGACACTTATATCTGAAATGCCTATCGACACCTATATCTGAAATGCCTATCGACATCTATATCTGAAATGCCTATCGACACCTATTTTTGAAATGCCTATCGGAAACTACATCTGAAATGCCTATCAGCACCGATATTTGAAATGCCTATCGGCAACCAAATCTGGAATGCCTATCGGCACCTATATTTGAAATGCCTATCGGCTTCTATATCTGAAATGCCTATAGGCACCTATTTTTAAAATGCCAATCGGCAACTATATCTGAAATGCTTATCGGCACCTATATCTGAAATGCCTATCGACACCTATATCTGAAATGCCTATCGACACCTATATCTGAAATGCCTATCGACACCTATATCTGAAATGCCTATCGACACCTATATCTGAAATGCCTATCGACACCTATATCTGAAATGCCTATCGACACCTATATCTGAAATGCCTATCGACACCTATATCTGAAATGCCTATCGACACCTATTTTTGAAATGCCTATCGGAAACTACATCTGAAATGCCTATCAGCACCTATATTTGAAATGCCTATCGGCAACCATATCTGGAATGCCTATCGGCACCTATATTTGAAATGCCTATCGGCTTCTATATCTGAAATGCCTATCGGCACCAATTTTTAAAATGCCAATCGGCAACTATATCAGCTGAAATGCCTATTGGCACCTATATCTGAAATGCCTATCGACACCTATATCTGAAATGCCTATCGACACCTATATCTGAAACGCCTATCGACACCTATATCTGAAATGCCTATCGACACCTATATCTGAAATGCCTATCGACACCTATATCTGAAATGCCTATTTACACCTATATCTGAAATGCCTATCGACACCTATATCTGAAATGCCTATCGACACCTATTTTTGAAATGCCTATCGGAAACTACATCTGAAATGCCTATCAGCACCTATATTTGAAATGCCTATCGGCAACCATATCTGGAATGCCTATCGGCACCTATATTTGAAATGCCTATCGGCTTCTATATCTGAAATGCCTATCGGCACCTATTTTTAAAATGCCAATCGGCAACTATATCTGAATTGCCTATCGGCACCTATATCTGAAACGCCTATCTACACCTATATCTGAAATGCCTATCGACACCTATATCTGAAATGCCTATCGACACCTATATCTGAAATGCCTATCGACACCTATATCTGAAATGCCTATCGACACCTATATCTGAAATGCCTATCGACACCTATATCTGAAATGCCTATCGACACCTATTTTTGAAATGCCTATCGGAAACTACATCTTAAATGCCTATCAGCACCTATATTTGAAATGCCTATCGGCAACCATATCTGGAATGCCTATCGGCACCTATATTTGAAATGCCTATCGGCTTCTATATCTGAAATGCCTATCGGCACCTATTTTTAAAATGCCAATCGGCAACTATATCTGAAATGCCTATCGGCACCTATATCTGAAATGCCTATCGACACCTATATCTGAAATGCCTATAGACACCTATATCTGAAATGCCTATCGACACCTATATCTGAAATGCCTATCGACACCTATATCTGAAATGCCTATCGACACCTATATCTGAAATGCCTATCGACACCTATATCTGAAATGCCTATCGACACCTATATCTGAAATGCCTATCGACACCGATATCTGAAATGCCTATCGACACCTATTTTTGAAATGCCTATCGGAAACTACATCTGAAATGCCTATCAGCACCTTTATTTGAAATGCCTATCGGCAACCATATCTGGAATGCCTATCGGCACCTATATTTGAAATGCCTATCGGCTTCTATATCTGAAATGCCTATCGGCACATATTTTTAAAATGCCAATCGGCAACTATATCTGAAATGCCTATCGGCACCTATATCTGAAATGCCTATCGACACCTATATCTGAAATGCCTATCGACACCTATATCTAAAATGCCTATCGACACCTATATCTGATATGCCTGTCGACACCTATATCTTAAATGCCTATCGACACCTATATCTGATATGCCTATCGACACCTATATCTGAAATGCCTATCGACACCAATATCTGAAACGCCTATCGACACCTATATCTGAAATGCCTATCGACACCTATTTTTGAAATGCCTATCGGAAACTACATCTGAAATGCCTATCAGCACCTATATTTGAAATGCCTATCGGCAACCATATCTGAAATGCCTATCGGCACCTATATCTGAAATGCCTATCGACACATATATCTGAAATGCCTATCGACACCTATATCTGAAATGCCTATCGACACCTATATCTGAAATGCCTATCGACACCTATATCTGAAATGCCTATCGACACCTATATCTGAAATGCCTATCGACACCTATATCTGAAATGCCTATCGACACCTATATCTGAAATGCCTATCGACACCTATTATTGAAATGCCTATCGGAAACTACATCTGAAATGTCTATCAGCACCTATATTTGAAATGCCGATCGGCAACCATATCTGGAATGCCTATCGGCACCTATATTTGAAATGCCTATCGGCTTCTATATCTGAAATGCCTATCGGCACTTATTTTTAAAATGCCAATCGGCAACTATATCTGAAATGCCTATCGGCACCTATATCTGAAATGCCTATCGACACCTATATCTGAAATGCCTATCGACACCTATATCTGAAATGCCTATCGACACCTATATCTTAAATGCCTATCGACACCTATATCTGAAATGCCTATCGACACCTATATCTGAAATGCCTATCGACACCTATATCTGAAATGCCTATCGACACCTATATCTGAAATGCCTATCGACACCTATATCTGAAATGCCTATCTACACATATTTTTGAAATGCCTATCGGAAACTACATCTGAAATGCCTATCAGCACCTATATTTGAAATGCCTATCGGCAACCATATCTGGAACGCCTATCGGCACCTATATTTGAAATGCCTATCGGCTTCTATATCTGAAATGCCTATCGGCACCTATTTTTAAAATGCCAATCGGCAACTATATCTGAAATGCCTATCGGCACCTATATCTGAAATGCCTATCGACACCTATATCTGAAATGCCTATCGACACCTATATCTGAAATGCCTATCGACACCTATATCTGAAATGCCTATCGACACCTATATCTGAAATGCCTATCGACACTTATATCTGAAATGCCTATCGACACCTATATCTGAAATGCCTATCGACATCTATATCTGAAATGCCTATCGACACCTATTTTTGAAATGCCTATCGGAAACTACATCTGAAATGCCTATCAGCACCTATATTTGAAATGCCAATCGGCAACCATATCTGGAATGCCTATCGGCACCTATATTTGAAATGCCTATCGGCTTCTATATCTGAAATGCCTATCGGCACCTATTTTTAAAATGCCAATCGGCAACTATATCTTAAATGCCTATCGGCACCTATATCTGAAATGCCTATCGACACCTATATCTGAAATGCCTATCGACACCTATATCTGAAATGCCTATCGACACCTATATCTGAAATGCCTATCGACACCTATATCTGAAATGCCTATCGACACCTATATCTGAAATGCCTATCGACACCTATATCTGAAATGCCTATCGACACCTATATCTGAAATGCCTATCGACACCTATATCTGAAATGCCTATCGACACCTATTTTTGAAATGCCTATCGGAAACTACATCTGAAATGCCTATCAGCACCTATATTTGAAATGCCTATCGGCAACCATATCTGGAATGCCTATCGGCACCTATATTTGAAATGCCTATCGGCTTCTATAATTGAAATGCCTATCGGCACCTATTTTTAAAATGCCAATCGGCAACTATATCTGAAATGCCTATCGGCACCTATATCTGAAATGCCTATCGACACCTATATCTGAAATGCCTATCGACACCTATATCTGAAATGCCTATCGACACCTACATCTGAAATGCCTATCGACACCTATATCTGAAATGCCTATCGACACCTATATCTGAAATGCCTATCGACACCTATATCTGAAATGCCTATCGACACGTATATCTGAAATGCCTATCGACACTTATTTTTGAAATGCCTATCGGAAACTACATCTGAAATGCTTATCAGCACCTATATTTGAAATGCCAATCGGCAACCATATCTGGAATGCCTATCGGCACCTATATTTGAAATGCCTATCGGCTTCTATATCTGAAATGCCTGTCGGCACCTATTTTTAAAATGCCAATCGGCAACTATATCTGAAATGCCTATCGGCACCTATATCTGAAATGCCTATCGACACCTATATCTGAAATGCCTATCGACACCTATATCTGAAACGCCTATCGACATCTATATCTCAAATGCCTATCGACACCTATATCTGAAATGCCTATCGACACCTATATCTGAAATGTCTATCGACAACTATATCTGAAATGCCTATCGACACCTATATCTGAAATGCCTATCGACACCTATATCTGAAATGCCTATCGACACCTATTTT
Source organism: Venustoraphidia nigricollis (assembly GCA_034508555.1). Lineage (NCBI taxonomy): Eukaryota > Metazoa > Arthropoda > Insecta > Raphidioptera > Raphidiidae > Venustoraphidia > Venustoraphidia nigricollis. The sequence goes on from JAVRKA010000316.1 coordinate 153,583, forward strand.
TGAAATGCCTATCGGAAACTACATCTGAAATGCCTATCAGCACCTATATTTGAAATGCCTATCGGCAACCATATCTGGAATGCCTATCGGCACCTATATTTGAAATGCCTATCGGCTTCTATATCTGAAATGCCTATCGGCACCTATTTTTAAAATGCTAATCGGCAACTATATCTGAAATGCCTATCGGCACCTATATCTGAAATGCCTATCGACACCTATATCTGAAATGCCTATCGACACCTATATCTGAAATGCCTATCGACACCTATATCTGAAATGCCTATCGACACCTATATCTGAAATGCCTATCGACACCTATATCTGAAATGTCTATCGACACCTATATCTGAAATGCCTATCGACACCTATATCTGAAATGCCTATCGACACCTATTTTTGAAATGCCTATGGGAAACTACATCTGAAATGCCTATCAGCACCTATATTTGAAATGCCTATCGGCAACCATATCTGAAATGCCTATCGGCACCTATATTTGAAATGCCTATCGGCTTCTATATCTGAAATGCCTATCGGCACCTATTTTTAAAATGCCAATCGGCAACTATATCTGAAATGCCTATCGGCACCTATATCTGAAATGCCTATCGACACCTATATCTGAAATGCCTATCGACACCTATTTCTGAAATGCCTATCGACACCTATATCTGAAATGCCTATCGACACCTATATCTGAAATGCCTATCGACACCTATATTTGACTTGCCTATCGACACCTATATCTGAAATGCCTATCGACACCTATATCTGAAATGCCTATCGACACCTATATCTGAAATGCCTATCGACACCTATATCTGAAATGCCTATTGACACCTATTTTTGAAATGCCTATCGGAAACTACATCTGAAATGCCTATCAGTACCTATATTTGAAATGCCTATCGGCAACCATATCTGAAATGCCTATCGGCACCTATATCTGAAATGCCTATCGACACCTATATCTGAAATGCCTATCGACACCTATATCTGAAATGCCTATCGACACCTATATCTGAAATGCCTATCGACACCTATATCTGAAATGCCTATCGACACCTATATCTGAAATGCCTATCGACACCTATATCTGAAATGCCTATCGACACCTATATCTGAAATGCCTACCGACACCTATTTTTGAAATGCCTATCGGAAACTACATCTGAAATGCCTATCAGCACCTATATTTGAAATGCCTATCGGCAACCATATCTGGAATGCCTATCGGCACCTATATTTGAAATGCCTATCGGCTTCTATATCTGAAATGCCTATCGGCACCTATTTTTAAAATGCCAATCGGCAACTATATCTGAAATGCCTATCGGCACCTATATCTGAAATGCATATCGACACCTATATCTGAAATGCCTATCGACACCTATATCTGAAATGCCTATCGACACCTATTTTTGAAATGCCTATCGGAAACTACATCTGAAATGCCTATCAGCACCTATATTTGAAATGCCTATCGGCAACCATATCTGGAATGCCAATCGGCACCTATATTTGAAATGGCTATCGGCTTCTATATCTGAAATGCCTATCGGCACCTATTTTTAAAATGCCAATCGGCAACTATATATGAAATGCCTATCGGCACCTATAACTGAAATGCCTATCGACAACTATATCTGAAATGCCTATCGACACCTATTTCTGAAATGCCTATCGACACCTATATCTGAAATGCCTATCGACACCTATATCTGAAATGCCTATCGACACCTATATCTGAAATGCCTATCGACACCTATATCTGAAATGCCTATCGACACCTATATCTGAAATGCCTATCGACACCTATATCTGAAATGCCTATCGACACCTATATCTGAAATGCCTATAGACACCTATATCTGAAATGCCTATCGACACCTATATCTGAAATGCCTATCGACACCTATATCTAAAATGCCTATCGACACCTATATCTGAAATGCCTATCGACACCTATATCTGAAATGCCTATCGGCACCTATATCTGAAATGCCTATCGACACCTATATCTGAAATGCCTATCGACACCTATATCTGAAGTGCCTATCGACACCTATATCTGAAATGCCTATCGACACCTATATTTGAAATGCCTATCGACACCTATATCTGAAATGCCTATCGACACCTATATCTGAAATGCCTATCCACACCTATATCTGAAATGCCTATCGACACCTATTTTTGAAATGCCTATCGGAAACTACATCTGAAATGCCTATCAGCACCTTTATTTGAAATGCCTATCGGCAACCATATCTGGAATGCCTATCGGCACCTATATTTGAAATGCCTATCGGCTTCTATATCTGAAATGCCTATCGGCACCTATTTTTAAAATGCCAATCGGCAACTATATCACAAATGCCTATCGGCACCTATATCTGAAATGCCTATCGACACCAATATCTGACTTGCCTATCGACACCTATATCTGAAATGCCTATCGACACCTATATCTGAAATGCCTATCGACACCTATATCTGAAATTCCTATCGACACCTATATCTGAAATGCCCAGCGACACCTATTTTTGAAATTCCTATCGGAAACTACATCTGAAATGCCTATCAGCACCTATATTTGAAATGCCTATCGGCAACCATATCTGAAATGCCTATCGGCACCTATATCTGAAATGCCTATCGACACCTATATCTGAAATGCCTATCGACACCTATATCTGAAATGCCTATCGACACCTATATCTGAAATGCCTATCGACACCTATATCTGAAATGCCTATCGACACCTATATCTGAAATGCCTATCGACACCTATATCTGAAATGCCTATCGATACCTATATCTGAAATGCCTATCGACACCTATTTTTGAAATGCCTATCGGAAACTACATCTGAAATGCCTATCAGCACCTATATTTGAAATGCCAATCGGCAACCATATCTGGAATGCCTATCGGCACCTATATTTGAAATGCCTATCGGCTTCTATATCTAAAATGCCTATCGGCACTTATTTTTAAAATGCCAATCGGCAACTATATCTGAAATGCCTATCGGCACCTATATCTGAAATGCCTATCGACACCTATATCTGAAATGCCTATCGACACCTATATCTGAAATGCCTATCGACACCTATATCTAAAATGCCTATCGACACCTATATCTGAAATGCCTATCGACACCTATATCTGAAATGCCTATCGACACCTATATCTGCAATGCCTATCGACACCTATATCTGAAATGCCTATCGACACCTATATCTGAAATGCCTATCGACACCTATTTTTGAAATGCCTATCGGAAACTACATCTGAAATGCCTATCAGCACCTATATTTGAAATGCCTATCGGCAACCATATCTGGAACGCCTATCGGCACCTATATTTGAAATGCCTATTGGCTTCTATATCTGAAATGCCTATCGGCACCTATTTTTAAAATGCCAATCGGCAACTATATCTGAAATGCCAATCGGCACCTATATCTGAAATGCCTATCGACACCTATATCTGAAATGCCTATCGACACCTATATCTTAAATGCCTATCGACACCTATATCTGAAATGCCTATCGACACCTATATCTGAAATGCCTATCGACACTTATATCTGAAATGCCTATCGACACCTATATCTGAAATGCCTATCGACACCTATATCTGAAATGCCTATCGACACCTATATCTGAAATGCCTTTGACACCTATATCTGAAATGCCTATCGACACCTATTTTTGAAATGCCTATCGGAAACTACATCTGAAATGCCTATCAGCACCTATATTTGAAATGCCTATCGGCAACCATATCTGGAATGCCAATCGGCACCTATATTTGAAATGCCTATCGGCTTCTATATCTGAAATGCCTATCGGCACCTATTTTTAAAATGCCAATCGGCAACTATATCTGAAATGCCTATCGGCACCTATAACTGAAATGCCTATCGACACCTATATCTGAAATGCCTATCGACACCTATTTCTGAAATGCCTATCGACACCTATATCTGAAATGCCTATCGACACCTATATCTGAAATGCCTATCGACACCTATATCTGAAATGCCTATCGACACCTATATCTGAAATGCCTATCGACACCTATATCTGAAATGCCTATCGACACCTATATCTGAAATGCCTTTGACACCTATATCTGAAATGCCTATCGACACCTATTTTTGAAATGCCTATCGGAAACTACATCTGAAATGCCTATCAGTACCTATATTTGAAATGCCTATCGGCAACCATATCTGGAATGCCTATCGGCACCTATATTTGAAATGCCTATCGGCTTCTATATCTGAAATGCCTATCGGCACCTATTTTTAAAATGCCAATCGGCAACTATATCTGAAATGCCTATCGGCACCTATATCTGAAATGCCTATCGACACCTATATCTGAAATGCCTATCGACACCTATATCTGAAATGCCTATCGAAACCTATATCTGAAATGCCTTACGACACCTATATCTGAAATGCCTATCGACACCTATATCTGAAATGCCTATCGACACCTATATCTGAAATGCCTATCGACACCTATATCTGAAATGCCTATCGACACCTATTTTTGAAATGCCTATCGAAAACTACATCTGAAATGCCTATCAGCACCTATATTTGAAATGCCTATCGGCAACTATATCTGGAATGCCTATCGGCACCTATATTTGAAATGCCTATCGGCTTCTATATCTGAAATGCCTATCGGCACCTATTTTTAAAATGCCAATCGGCAACTATATCTGAAATGCCTATCGGCACCTATATCTGAAATGCCTATCGGCACCTATATCTGAAATGCCTATCGACACCTATATCTGAAGTGCCTATCGACACCTATATCTGAAATGCCTATCGACACCTATATCTGAAATGCCTATCGACACCTATATCTGAAATGCCTATCGACACCTATATCTGAAATGCCTATCGACACCTATATCTGAAATGCCTATCGACACCTATTTTTAAAATGCCTATCGGAAACTACATCTGAAATGCCTATCAGCACCTTTATTTGAAATGCCTATCGGCAACCATATCTGGAATGCCTATCGGCACCTATATTTGAAATGCCTATCGGCAACCATATCTAGAATGCCTATCGGCACCTATATTTGAAATGCCTATCGGCTTCTATATCTGAAATGCCCATCGGCACCTATTTTTAAAATGCCAATCGGCAACTATATCTGAAATGCCTATCGGCACCTATATCTGAAATGCCTATCGACACCTATATCTGAAATGCCTATCGACACCTATATCTGAAATGCCTATCGACACCTATATCTGAAATGCCTATCGACACCTATATCTAAAATGCCTATCGAGACCTATATCTGAAATGCCTATCGACACCTATATCTGAAATGCCTATCGACACCTATTTTTGAAATGCCTATCGGAAACTACATCTGAAATGCCTATCAGCACCTATATTTGAAATGCCAATCGGCAACCATATCTGGAATGCCTATCGGCAGCTATATTTGAAATGCCTATCGGCTTCTATATCTGAAATGCCTATCGGCACCTATTTTTAAAATGCCAATCGGCAACTATATCTGAAATGCCTATCGGCACCTATATCTGAAATGCCTATCGACACCTATATCTGAAATGCCTATCGACACCTATATCTGAAGTGCCTATCGACACCTATATCTCAAATGCCTATCGACACCTATATCTGAAATGCCTATCGACACCTATATCTAAAATGCCTATCGACACCTATATCTGAAATGCCTATCGACACCTATATCTGAAATGCCTATCGACACCTATATCTGAAATGCCTATCGTCACCTATTATTGAAATGCCTATCGGAAACTACATCTGAAATGCCTATCAGCACCTATATTTGAAATGCCTATCGGCAACCATATCTGGAATGCCTATCGGCACCTATATTTGAAATGCCTATCGGCTTCTATATCTGAAATGCCTATCGGCACCTATTTTTTAAATGCCAATCGGCAACTATATCTGAAATGCCTATCGGCAACTATATCTGAAATGCCTATCGACACCTATATCTGAAATGCCTAAGGACACCTATATCTGAAATGCCTATCGACACCTATATCTGAAATGCCTATCGACACCTATATCTGAAATGCCTATCGACACCTATTTTTGAAATGCCTATCGGAAACTACATCTGAAATGCCTATCAGCACCTATATTTGAAATGCCTATCGGCAACCATATCTGGAATGCCAATCGGCACCTATATTTGAAATGCCTATCGGCTTCTATATATGAAATGCATATCGGCACCTATTTTTAAAATGCCAATCGGCAATTATATCTGAAATGCCTATCGGCACCTATAACTGAAATGCCTATCGACACCTATATCTGAAATGCCTATCGACACCTATTTCTGAAATGCCTATCGACACCTATATCTGAAATGCCTATCGACACCTATATCTGAAATGCCTATCGACACCTATATCTGAAATGCCTATCGACACCTATATCTGAAATGCCTATCGACACCTATATCTGAAATGCCTATCGACACCTATATCTGAAATGCCTATCGACACCTATATCTGAAATGCCTATCGACACCTATTTTTGAAATGCCTATCGGAAATTACATCTGAAATGCCTATCAGTACCTATCTTTGAAATGCCTATCGGCAACCATATCTGGAATGCCTATCGGCACCTATATTTGAAATGCCTATCGGCTTCTATATCTGAAATGCCTATCGGCACCTATTTTTAAAATGCCAATCGGCAACTATATCTGAAATGCCTATCGGCAACTATATCTGAAATGCCTATTGACACCTATATCTGAAATGCCTATCGACACCTATATCTGAAATGCCTATCGACACCTATATCTGAAATGCCTATCGACACCTATATCTGAAATGCCTATCGACACCTATATCTGAAATGCCTATCGACACCTATATCTGAAATGCCTGTCGACACCTATATCTAAAATGCCTATCGACACCTATTTTTGAAATGCCTATCGGAAACTACATCTGAAATGCCTATCAGCACCTATATTTGAAATGCCTATCGGCAACCATATCTGGAATGCCTATCGGCACCTATATTTGAAATGCCTATCGGCTTCTATATCTGAAATGCCTATCGGCACCTATTTTTAAAATGCCAATCGGCAACTATATCTGAAATGCCTATCGGCACCTATATCTGAAATGCCTATCGACACCTATATCTGAAATGCCTATCGACACCTATATCTGAAATGCCTATCGACACCTATATCTGAAATGCCTATCGACACCTATATCTGAAATGCCTATCGACACCTATATCTGAAATGCCTATCGACACCTATATCTGAAATGCCTATCGACACCTATATCTGAAATGCCTATCGACACCTATTTTTGAAATGCCTATCGGAAACTACATCTGAAATGCCTATCAGCACCTATATTTGAAATGCCAATCGGCAACCATATCTGGAATGCCTATCGGCACCTATATTTGAAATGCCTATCGGCTTCTATATCTGAAATGCCTATCGGCACCTATTTTTAAAATGCCAATCGGCAACTATATCTGAAATGCCTATCGGCACCTATATCTGAAATGCCTATCGACACCTATATCTGAAATGCCTATCGACACCTATATCTGAAATGCCTATCGACACCTATATCTGAAATGCCTATCGACACCTATATCTGAAATGCCTATCGACACCTATATCTGAAATGCCTATCGACACCTATATCTGAAATGCCTATCGACACCTATATCTGAAATGCCTATCGACACCTATATCTGAAATGCCTATCGACACCTATTTTTGAAATGCCTATCGGAAACTACATCTGAAATGCCTATCAGCACCTATATTTGAAATGCCTATCGGCAACCATATCTGGAATGCCTATCGGCACCTATATTTGAAATGCCTATCGGCTTCTATATCTGAAATGCCTATCGGCACCTATTTTTAAAATGCCAATCGGCAACTATATCTGAAATGCATATCGGCACCTATATCTGAAATGCCTATCGACACCTATATCTGAGATGCCTATCGACACCTATATCTGAAATGCCTATCGACACCTATATCTGAAATGCCTATCGACACCTATATCTGAAATGCCTATCGACACCTATTTTTGAAATGCCTATCGGAAACTACATCTGAAATGCCTATCAGCACCTATATTTGAAATGCCAATCGGCAACCATATCTGGAATGCCTATCGGCACCTATATTTGAAATGCCTATCGGCCTCTATATCTGAAATGCCTATCGGCACCTATTTTTAAAATGCCAATCGGCAACTATATCTGAAATGCCTATCGGCACCTATATCTGAAATGCCTATCGACACCTATATCTGAAATGCCTATCGACACCTATATCTGAAATGCCTATCGACACCCATATCTCAAATGCCTATCGACACCTATATCTGAAATGCCTATCGACACCTATATCTGAAATGCCTATCGACACCTATATCTGAAATGCCTATCGACACCTATATCTGAAATGCCTATCGACACCTATATCTGAAATGCCTATCGACACCTATTTTTGAAATGCCTATCGGAAACTACATCTGAAATGCCTATCAGCACCTATATTTGAAATGCCTATCTACAACCATATCTGGAATGCCTATCGGCACCTATATTTGAAATGCCTATCGGCTTCTATATCTGAAATGCCTATCGGCACCTATTTTTAAAATGCCAATCGGCAACTATATCTGAAATGCCTATCGGCACCTATATCTGAAATGCCTATCGACACCTATATCTGAAATGCCTATCGACACCTATATCTGAAATGCCTATCGACACCTATATCTGAAATGCCTATCGACACCTATATCTGAAATGCCTATCGACACCTATATCTGAAATGCCTATCGACACCTATTTTTGAAATGCCTATCGGAAACTACATCTGAAATGGCTTTCAGCACCATATTTGAAATGCCTATCGGCAACCATATCTGGAATGCCTATCGGCACCTATATTTGAAATGCCTATCGGCTTCTATATCTGAAATGCCTATCGGCACCTATTTTTAAAATGCCAATCGGCAACTATATCTGAAATGCCTATCGGCACCTATATCTGAAATGCCTATCGACACCTATATCTGAAATGCCTATCGACGCCTATATCTGAAATGCCTATCGACACCTATATCTGAAATGCCTATCGACACCTATATCTGAAATGCCTATCGACACCTATATCTGAAATGCCTATCGACACCTATATCTGAAATGCCTATCGACACCTATATCTGAAATGCCTATCGACACCTATTTTTGAAATGCCTATCGGAAACTACATCTGAAATGCCTATCAGCACCTATATTTGAAATGCCTATCGGCAATCATATCTGGAATGCCTATCTGCACAAATATTTGAAATGCCTATCGGCTTCTATATCTGAAATGCCTATCGGCACCTATTTTTAAAATGCCAATCGGCAACTATATCTGAAATGCCTATCGGCACCTATATCTGAAATGCCTATTGACACCTATATCTGAAATGCCTATCGACACCTATATCTGAAATGCCTATCGACACCTATATCTGAAATGCCTATCGATACCTATATCTGAAATGCCTATCGACACCTATATCTGAAATGCCTATCGACACCTATATCTGAAATGCCTATCGACACCTATATCTGAAATGCCTATCGACACCTATATCTGAAATGCCTATCGACACCTATTTTTGAAATGCCTATCGGAAACTACATCTGAAATGCCTATCAGCACCTATATTTGAAAAGCCTATCGGCAACCATATTTGGAATGCCTATCGGCACCTATATTTGAAATGCCTATCGGCTTCTATATCTGAAATGCCTATCGGCACCTATTTTTAAAATGCCAATCGGCAACTATATCTGAAATGCCTATCGGCACCTATATCTGAAATGCCTATCGACACCTATATCTGAAATGCCTATCGACACCTATTTCTGAAATGCCTATCGACACCTATATCTGAAATGCCTATCGACACCTATATCTGAAATGCCTATCGACACCTATATCTGAAATGCCTATCGACACCTATATCTGAAATGCCTATCGACACCTATATCTGAAATGCCTATCGACACCTATATCTGAAATGCCTATCGACTCCTATTTTTGAAATGCCTATCGGAAACTACATCTGAAATGCCTATCAGCACCTATATTTGAAATGCCTATCGGCAACCATATCTGGAATGCCTATCGGCACCTATATTTGAAATGCCTATCAGCTTCTATATCTGAAATGCCTATCGGCACCTATTTTTAAAATGCCAATCGGCAACTATATCTGAAATGCCTATCGGCACCTATATCTGAAATGCTTATCGACACCTATATCTGAAATGCCTATCGACACCTATATCTGAAATGCCTATCGACACCTATATCTGAAATGCCTATCGACACCTATATCTGAAATGCCTATCGACACCTATATCTGAAATGCCTATCGACACCTATATCTGAAATGCCTATCGACACCTATATCTGAAATGCCTATCGACACCTATTTTTGAAATGCCTATCGGAAACTACATCTGAAATGCCTATCAGCACCTATATTTGAAATGCCTATCGGCAACCATATCTGGAATGCCTATCGGCACCTATATTTGAAATGCCTATCGGCTTCTATATCTGAAATGCCTATCGGCACCTATTTTTAAAATGCCAATCGGCAACTATATCTGCAATGCCTATCGGCACCTATATCTGAAATGCCTATCGACACCTATATCTGAAATGCCTATCGACACCTATATCCGAAATGCCTATCGACACCTATATCTGAAATGCCTATCGACACCTATATCTGAAATGCCTATCGACACCTATATCTGAAATGCCTATCGACACCTATTTTTGAAATGCCTATCGGAAACTACATCTGAAATGCCTATCAGCACCTATATTTGAAATGCCTATCGGCAACCATATCTGGAATGCCTATCGGCACCTATATTTGAAATGCCTATCGGCTTCTATATCTGAAATGCCTATCGGCACCTATTTTTAAAATGCCAATCGGCAACTATATCTGAAATGCCTATCGGCACCTATATCTGAAATGCCTATAGACACCTATATCTGAAATGCCTATCGACACCTATATCTGAAATGCCTATCGACACCTATTTCTGAAATGTCTATCGACAACTATATCTGAAATGCCTATCGACACCTATATCTGAAATGCCTATCGACACCTATATCTGAAATGCCTATTGACACCTATATCTGAAATGCCTATCGACACCTATATCTGAAATGCCAATCGACACCTTTTTTTGAAATGCCTATCGGAAACTACATCTGAAATGCCTATCAGCACCTATATTTGAAATGCCTATCGGCAACCATATCTGGAATGCCTATCGGCACCTATATTTGAAATGCCTATCAGCTTCTATATCTGAAATGCCTATCGGCACCTATTTTTAAAATGCCAATCGGCAACTATATCTGAAATGCCTATCGGCACCTATATCTGAAATGCTTATCGACACCTATATCTGAAATGCCTATCGACACCTATATCTGAAATGCCTATCGACACCTATATCTGAAATGCCTATCGACACCTATATCTGAAATGCCTATCGACACCTATATCTGAAATGCCTATCGACACCTATATCTGAAATGCCTATCGACACCTATATCTGAAATGCCTATCGACACCTATTTTTGAAATGCCTATCGGAAACTACATCTGAAATGCCTATCAGCACCTATATTTGAAATGCCTATCGGCAACCATATCTGGAATGCCTATCGGCACCTATATTTGAAATGCCTATCGGCTTCTATATCTGAAATGCCTATCGGCACCTATTTTTAAAATGCCAATCGGCAACTATATCTGCAATGCCTATCGGCACCTATATCTGAAATGCCTATCGACACCTATATCTGAAATGCCTATCGACACCTATATCCGAAATGCCTATCGACACCTATATCTGAAATGCCTATCGACACCTATATCTGAAATGCCTATCGACACCTATATCTGAAATGCCTATCGACACCTATTTTTGAAATGCCTATCGGAAACTACATCTGAAATGCCTATCAGCACCTATATTTGAAATGCCTATCGGCAACCATATCTGGAATGCCTATCGGCACCTATATTTGAAATGCCTATCGGCTTCTATATCTGAAATGCCTATCGGCACCTATTTTTAAAATGCCAATCGGCAACTATATCTGAAATGCCTATCGGCACCTATATCTGAAATGCCTATAGACACCTATATCTGAAATGCCTATCGACACCTATATCTGAAATGCCTATCGACACCTATTTCTGAAATGTCTATCGACAACTATATCTGAAATGCCTATCGACACCTATATCTGAAATGCCTATCGACACCTATATCTGAAATGCCTATTGACACCTATATCTGAAATGCCTATCGACACCTATATCTGAAATGCCAATCGACACCTTTTTTTGAAATGCCTATCGGAAACTACATCTGAAATGCCTATCAGCACCTATATTTGAAATGCCTATCGGCAACCATATCTGGAATGCCTATCAGCACCTATATTTGAAATGCTTATCGGCTTCTATATCTGAAATGCCTATCGGCACCTATTTTTAAAATGCCAATCGGCAACTATATCTGAAATGCCTATCGGCACCTATATCTGAAATGCCTATCGACACCTATATCTGAAATGCCTATCGACACCTATATCTGAAATGCCTATCGACACCTATATCTGAAATGCCTATCGACACCTATATCTGAAATGCCTATCGACACCTATTTTTGAAATGCCTATCGGAGACTACATCTGAAATGCCTATCAGCACCTATATTTGAAATGCCTATCGGCAACCATATCTGGAATGCCTATCGGCACCTATATTTGAAATGCCTATCGGCTTCTATATCTGAAATGCCTATCGGCACCTATTTTTAAAATGCCAATCGGCAACTATATTTGAAATGCCTATCGGCACCTATATCTGAAATGCCTATCGACACCTATATCTGAAATGCCTATCGACACCTATATCTGAAATGCCTATCGACACCTATATCTGAAATGCCTATCGACACCTATATCTGAAATGCCTATCGACACCTATATCTGAAATGCCTATCGACACTTATATCTGAAATGCCTATTGACACCTATATCTGAAATGCCTATCGACACCTATATCTGAAATGCCTATCGACACCTATTTTTGAAATGCCTATCGGAAACTACATCTGAAATGCCTATCAGCACCTATATATGAAATGCCTATCGGCAACCATATCTGGAATGCCTATCGGCACCTATATTTGAAATGCCTATCGGCTTCTATATCTGAAATGCCTATCGGCACCTATTTTTAAAATGCCAATCGGCAACTATATCTGAAATGCCTATCGGCACCTATATCTGAAATGCCTATCGACACCTATATCTGAAATGCCTATCGACACCTATATCTGAAATGCCTATCGACACCTATATCTGAAATGCCTATCGACACCTATTTTTGAAATGCCTATCGGAAACTACATCTGAAATGCCTATCAGCACCTATATTTCAAATGCCTATCGGCAACCATATCTGGAATGCCTATCGGCACCTATATTTGAAATGCCTATCGGCTTCTATATCTGAAACGCCTATCGGCACCTATTTTTAAAATGCCAATCGGCAACTATATCTGAAATGCCTATCGGCACCTATATCTGAAATGCCTATCGACACCTATATCTGAAATGCCTATCGACACCTATTTCTGAAAAGCCTATCGACACCTATATCTGAAATGCCTATCGACACCTATATCTGAAATGCCTATCGACACCTATATCTGAAATGCCTATCGACACCTATATCTGAAATGCCTATCGACACCTATATCTGAAATGCCTATCGACACCTATATCTGAAATGCCTATCGACACCTATATCTGAAAAGCCTATCGACACCTATATCTGAAATGCCTATCGACACCTATATCTGAAATGCCTATCGACACCTATATCTGAAATGCCTATCGACACCTATTTTTGAAGTGCCTATCGGAAACTACATCTGAAATGCCTATCAGCACCTATATTTGAAATGCCTATCGGCAACCATATCTGGAATGCCTATCGGCACCTATATTTGAAATGCCTATCGGCTTCTATATCTGAAATGCCTATCGGCACCTATTTTTAAAATGCCAATCGGCAACTATATCTGAAATGCCTATCGGCACCTATATCTGAAATGCCTATCGACACCTATATCTGAAATGCCTATCGACACCTATATCTGAAATGCCTATCGACACCTATATCTGAAATGCCTATCGACACCTATATCTGAAATGCCTATCGACGCCTATATCTGAAATGCCTATCGACACCTATATCTGAAATGCCTATCGACACCTATATCTGAAATGCCTATCGACACCTATTTTTGAAATGCCTATCGGCACCTATTTTTAAATGCCAATCGGCAACTATATCTGAAATGCCTATCGGCACCTATATCTGAAATGCCTATCGACACCTATATCTGAAATGCCTATCGACACCTATATCTGAAATGCCTATCGACACCTATATCTGAAATGCCTATCGACACCTATATCTGAAATGCCTATCGACACCTATATCTGAAATGCCTATCGACACCTATATCTGAAATGCCTATCGACACTTATATCTGAAATGCCTATCGACACCTATATCTGAAATGCCTATCGACACCTATTTTTGAAATGCCTATCGGAAACTACATCTGAAATGCCTATCAGCACCTATATTTGAAATGCATATCGGCAACCATATCTGGAATGCCTATCGGCACCTATATTTGAAATGCCTATCGGCTTCTATATCTGAAATGCCTATCGGCACCTATTTTTAAAATGCCAATCGGCACCTATTTTTAAAATGCCAATCGGCAACTATATCTGAAATGCCTATCGGCACCTATATCTGAAATGCCTATCGACACCTATATCTGAAATGCCTATCGACCCCTATATCTGAAATGCCTATCGACACCTATATCTGAAATGCCTATCGACACCTATATCTGAAATGCCTATCGACACCTATATCTGAAATGCCTATCGACACCTATATCTGAAATGCCTATTGACACCTATATCTGAAATGCCTATCGACACCTATATCTGAAATGCCTATCGACACCTATTTTTGAAATGCCTATCGGAAACTACATCTGAAATGCCTATCAGCACCTATATTTGAAATGCCTATCGGCAACCATATCTGGAATGCCTATCGGCACCTATATTTGAAATGCCTATCGGCTTCTATATCTGAAATGCCTATCGGCACCTATTTTTAAAATGCCAATCGGCAACTATATCTGAAATGCCTATCGGCACCTATATCTGAAATGCCTATCGACACCTATATCTGAAATGCCTATCGACACCTATATCTGAAATGCCTATCGACACCTATATCTGAAATGCCTATCGACACCTATATCTGAAATGCCTATCGACACCTATATCTGAAATGCCTATCGACACCTATTTTTGAAATGCCTATCGGAAACTACATCTGAAATGCCTATCAGCACCTATATTTGAAATGCCTATCGGCAACCATATCTGGAATGCCTATCGGCACCTATATTTGAAATGCCTATCGGCTTCTATATCTGAAATGCCTATCGGCACCTATTTTTAAAATGCCAATCGGCAACTATATCTGAAATGCCTATCGGCACCTATATCTGAAATGCCTATCGACACCTATATCTGAAATGCCTATCGACACCTATATCTGAAATGCCTATCGACACCTATATCTCAAATGCCTATCGACACATATATCTGAAATGCCTATCGACACCTATATCGGAAATGCCTATCGACACCTATATCTGAAATGCCTATTGACACCTATATCTGAAATGCCTATCGACACCTATATCTGAAATGCCTATCGACACCTATTTTTGAAATGCCTATCGGAAACTACATCTGAAATGCCTATCAGCACCTATATTTGAAATGCCTATCGGCAACCATATCTGGAATGCCTATCGGCACCTATATTTGAAATGCCTATCGGCTTCTATATCTGATATGCCTATCGGCACCTATTTTTAAAATGCCAATCGGCAACTATATCTGAAATGCCTATCGGCACCTATATCTGAAATGCCTATCGACACCTATATCTGAAATGCCTATCGACACCTATATCTGAAATGCCTATCGACACCTATTTTTGAAATGCCTATCGGAAACTACATCTGAAATGCCTATCAGCACCTATATTTGAAATACCTGTCGGCAACCATATCTGGAATGCCTATCGGCACCTATATTTGAAATGCCTATCGGCTTCTATATCTGAAATGCCTATCGGCACCTATTTTTAAAATGCCAATCGGCAACTATATCTGAAATGCCTATCGGCACCTATATATGAAATGCCTATCGACACATATATCTGAAATGCCTATCGACACCTATATCTGAAATGCCTATCGACACCTATATCTGACATGCCTATCGACACCTATTTTTGAAATGCCTATCGGAAACTACATCTGAAATGCCTATCAGCACCTATATTTCAAATGCCTATCGGCAACCATATCTGGAATGCCTATCGGCACCTATATTTGAAATGCCTATCGGCTTCTATATCTGAAATGCCTATCGGCACCTATTTTTAAAATGCCAATCGGCAACTATATCTGAAATGCCTATCGGCACTTATATCTGAAATGCCTATCGACACCTATATCTGAAATGCCTATCGACACCTATATCTGAAATGCCTATCGACACCTATATCTGAAATGCCTATCGACACCTATATCTGAAATGCCTATCGACACCTATATCTGAAATGCCTATCGACACCTATATCTGAAATGCCTATTGACACCTATATCTGTAATGCCTATCGACACCTATATCTGAAATGCCTATCGACACCTATATCTGAAATGCCTATCGACACCTATTTTTGAAATGCCTATCGGAAACTACATCTGAAATGCCTATCAGCACCTATATTTGAAATGCCTATCGGCAACCATATCTGAAATGCCTATCGGCACCTATATTGGAAATGCCTATCGGCTTCTATATCTGAAATGCCAATCGGCACATATTTTAAAAATGCCAATCGGCAACTATATCTGAAATGCCTATCGGCACCTATATCTGAAATGCCTATCGACACCTATATCTGAAATGCCTATCGACACCTATATCTGAAATGCCTATCGATACCTATATCTGAAATGCCTATCGACACCTATATCTGAAATGCCTATCGACACCTATATCTGAAATGCCTATCGACACCTATATCTGAAATGCCTATCGACACCTATATCTGAAATGCCCATGGACACCTATTTTTGAAGTGCCTATCGGAAACTACATCTGAAATGCCTATCAGCACCTATATTTGAAATGCCTATCGGCAACCATATCTGGAATGCCTATCGGCACCTATATTTGAAATGCCTATCGGCTTCTATATCTGAAATGCCTATCGGCACCTATTTTTAAAATGCCAATCGGCAACTATATCTGAAATGCCTATCGGCACCTATATCTGAAATGCCTATCGACACCTATATCTGAAATGCCTATCGACACCTATATCTGAAATGCCTATCGACACCTATATCTGAAATGCCTATCGACACGTATATCTGAAATGCCTATCGACAACTATATCTGAAATGCCTATCGACACCTATAACTGAAATGCCTATCGACACCTATATCTGAAATGCCTATCGACACCTATTTTTGAAATGCCTATCGGAAACTACATCTGAAATGCCGATCAGCACCTATATTTGAAATGCCTATCGGCAACCATATCTGGAATGCCTATCGGCACCTATATTTGAAATGCCTATCGGCTTCTATATCTGAAATGCCTATCGGCACCTATTTTTAAATGCCAATCGGCAACTATATCTGAAATGCCTATCGGCACCTATATCTGAAATGCCTATCGACACCTATATCTGAAATGCCTATCGACACCTATATCTGAAATGCCTATCGACACCTATATCTGAAATGCCTATCGACACCTATATCTGAAATGCCTATCGACACCTATATCTGAAATGCCTATCGACACCTATATCTGGAATGCCTATCGACACCTATATCTGAAATGCCTATCGACACCTATTTTTGAAATGCCTATCGGAAACTACATCTGAAATGCCTATCAGCACCTATATTTGAAATGCCTATCGGCAACCATATCTGGAATGCCTATCGGCACCTATATTTGAAATGCCTATCGGCTTCTATATCTGATATGCCTATCGGTACCTATTTTTAAAATGCCAATCGGCAACTATATCTGAAATGCCTATCGGCACCTATATCTGAAATGCCTATCGACACCTATATCTGAAATGCCTATCGACACCTATATCTGAAATGCCTATCGACACCTATATCTGAAATGCCTATCGACACCTATATCTGAAATGCCTATCGACACCTATATCTGAAATGCCTATCGACACCTATATCTGAAATGCCTATCGACACCTATATCTGAAATGCCTATCGACACCTATTTTTGAAATGCCTATCGGAAACTACATCTGAAATGCCTATCAGCACCTATATTTGAAATGCCTATCGGCAACCATATCTGGAATGCCTATCGGCACCTATATTTGAAATGCCTATCGGCTTCTATATCTGAAATGCCTATCGGCACCTATTTTTAAATGCCAATCGGCAACTATATCTGAAATGCCTATCGGCACCTATATCTGAAATGCCTATCGACACCTATATCTGAAATGCCTATCGACACCTATATCTGAAATGCCTATCGACACCTATATCTGAGATGCCTATCGACACCTACATCTGAAATGCCTATCGACACCTATTTTTGAAATGCCTATCGAAAACTACATCTGAAATGCCTATCAGCACCTATATTTGAAATGCCTATCGGCAACCATATCTGGAATGCCTATCGGCACCTATATTTGAAATGCCTATCGGCTTCTATATCTGAAATGCCTATCGGCACCTATTTTTAAAATGCCAATCGGCAACTATATCTGAAATGCCTATCGGCACCTATATCTAAAATGCCTATCGACACCTATATCTGAAATGCCTATGGACACCTATATCTGAAATGCCTATCGACACCTATATTTGAAATGCCTATCGACACCTATATCTGAAATGCCTATCCACACCTATATCTGAAATGCCTATCGACACCTATTTTTGAAATGCCTATCGGAAACTACATCTGAAATGCCTATCAGCACCTATATTTGAAATGCCTATCGGCAACCATATCTGGAATGCTTATCGGCACCTATATTTGAAATGCCTATCGGCTTCTATATCTGAAATGCCTATCGGCACCTATTTTTAAAATGCCAATCGGCAACTATATCTGAAATGCCTATCGGCACCTATATCTGAAATGCCTATCGACACCTATATCTGAAATGCCTATCGACACCTATATCTGAAATGCCTATCGACACCTATATCTGAAATGCCTATCGACACCTATATCTGAAATGCCTATCGACACCTATATCTGAAATGCCTATCGACACCTATATCTGAAATGCCTATTGACACCTATATCTGAAATGCCTATCGGCTTCTATATCTGAAATGCCTATCGGCACCTATTTTCAAAATGCCAATCGGCAACTATATCTGAAATGCCTATCGGCACCTATATCTGAAATGCCTATCGACACCTATATCTGAAATGCCTATCGACACCTATATCTGAAATGCCTATCGACACCTATATCTGAAATGCCTATCGACACCTATATCTGAAATGCCTATCGACACCTATATCTGAAATGCCTATCGACACCTATATCTGAAATGCCTATTGACACCTATATCTGAAATGCCTATCGACACCTACATATATCTGAAATGCCTATCGACACCTATTTTTGAAATGCCTATCGGAAACTACATCTGAAATGCCTATCAGCACCTATATTTGAAATGCCTATCGGCAACCATATCTGGAATGCCTATCGGCACCTATATTTGAAATGCCTATCGGCTTCTATATCTGAAATGCCTATCGGCACCTATTTTTAAAATGCCAATCGGCAACTATATCTGAAATGCCTATCGGCACCTATATCTGAAATGCCTATCGACACCTATATCTGAAATGCCTATCGACACCTATATCTGAAATGCCTATCGACACCTATATCTGAAATGCCTATCGACACCTATATCTGAAATGCCTATCGACACCTATATCTGAAATGCCTATCGACACCTATTTTTGAAATGCCTATCGGAAACTACATCTGAAATGCCTATCAGCACCTATATTTGAAATGCCTATCGGCAACCATATCTGGAATGCCTATCGGCACCTATATTTGAAATGCCTATCGGCTTCTATATCTGAAATGCCTATCGGCACCTATTTTTAAAATGCCAATCGGCAACTATATCTGAAATGCCTATCGGCACCTATATCTGAAATGCCTATCGACACCTATATCTGAAATGCCTATCGACACCTATATCTGAAATGCCTATCGACACCTATATCTCAAATGCCTATCGACACCTATATCTGAAATGCCTATCGACACCTATATCGGAAATGCCTATCGACACCTATATCTGAAATGCCTATTGACACCTATATCTGAAATGCCTATCGACACCTATATCTGAAATGCCTATCGACACCTATTTTTGAAATGCCTATCGGAAACTACAGCTGAAATGCCTATCAGCACCTATATTTGAAATGCCTATCGGCAACCATATCTGGAATGCCTATCGGCACCTATATTTGAAATGCCTATCGGCTTCTATATCTGAAATGCCTATCGGCACCTATTTTTAAAATGCCAATCGGCAACTATATCTGAAATGCCTATCGGCACCTATATCTGAAATGCCTATCGACACCTATATCTGAAATGCCTATCGACACCTATATCTGAAATGCCTATCGACACCTATTTTTGAAATGCCTATCGGAAACTACATCTGAAATGCCTATCAGCACCTATATTTGAAATACCTGTCGGCAACCATATCTGGAATGCCTATCGGCACCTATATTTGAAATGCCTATCGGCTTCTATATCTGAAATGCCTATCGGCACCTATTTTTAAAATGCCAATCGGCAACTATATCTGAAATGCCTATCGACACCTATATCTGAAATGCCTATCGACACCTATATCTGAAATGCCTATCGACACCTATTTTTGAAATGCCTATCGGAAACTACATCTGAAATGCCTATCAGCACCTATATTTCAAATGCCTTTCGGCAACCATATCTGGAATGCCTATCGGCACCTATATTTAAAATGCCTATCGGCTTCTATATCTGAAATGCCTATCGGCACCTATTTTTAAAATGCCAATCGGCAACTATATCTGAAATGCCTATCGGCACTTATATCTGAAATGCCTATCGACACCTATATCTGAAATGCCTAACGACACCTATATCTGAAATGCCTATCGACACCTATATCTGAAATGCCTATCGACACCTATATCTGAAATGCCTATCGACACCTATATCTGAAATGCCTATTGACACCTATATCTGTAATGCCTATCGACACCTATATCTGAAATGCCTATCGACACCTATATCTGAAATGCCTATCGACACCTATTTTTGAAATGCCTATCGGCTTCTATATCTGAAATGCCTATCGGCACATATTTTAAAAATGCCAATCGGCAACTATATCTGAAATGCCTATCGGCACCTATATCTAAAATGCCTAGCGACACCTATATCTGAAATGCCTATCGACACCTATATCTGAAATGCCTATCGACACCTATATCTGAAATGCCTATCGACACCTATATCTGAAATGCCTATCGACACCTATATCTGAAATGCCTATCGACACCTATATCTGAAATGCCTATCGACACCTATATCTGAAATGCCTATCGACACCTATATCTGAAATGCCTATCGACACCTATATCTGAAATGCCTATCGACACCTATATCTGAAATGCCTATCGACACCTATTTTTGAAATGCCTATCGGAAACTACATCTGAAATGCCGATCAGCACCTATATTTGAAATGCCTATCGGCAACCATATCTGGAATGCCTATCGGCACCTATATTTGAAATGCCTATCGGCTTCTATATCTGAAATGCCTATCGGCACCTATTTTTAAATGCCAATCGGCAACTATATCTGAAATGCCTATCGGCACCTATATCTGAAATGCCTATCGACACCTATATCTGAAATGCCTATCGACACCTATATCTGAAATGCCTATCGACACCTATATCTGAAATGCCTATCGACACCTATATCTGAAATGCCTATCGACACCTATATCTGAAATGCCTATCGACACCTATATCTGAAATGCCTATCGACACCTATATCTGAAATGCCTATCGACACCTATATCTGAAATGCCTATCGACACCTATATCTCAAATGCCTATCTACACCTATATCTGAAATGCCTATCGACACCTATATCTGAAATGCCTATCGACACCTATATCTGAAATGCCTATCGACACTTATATCTGAAATGCCTATCGACACGTATATCTGAAATGCCTATCGACACCTATTTTTGAAATGCCTATCGGAAACTACATCTGAAATGCCTATTAGCACCTATATTTGAAATGCCAATCGGCAACCATATCTGGAATGCCTATCGGCACCTATATTTGAAATGCCTATCGGCTTCTATATCTGAAATGCCTATCGGCACCTATTTTTAAAATGCCAATCGGCAACTATATCTGAAATGCCTATCGGCACCTATATCTGAAATGCCTATCGACACCTATATCTGAAATGCCTATCGACACCTATATCTGAAATGCCTATCGACACCTATATCTGAAATGCCTATCGACACCTATATCTGAAATGCCTATCGACACTTATATCTGAAATGCCTATCGACACCTATATCTGAAATGCCTATCGACACCTATATCTGAAATGCCTATCGACACCTATTTTTGAAATGCCTATCGGAAACTACATCTGAAATGCCTATCAGCACCTATATTTGAAATGCCAATCGGCAACCATATCTGGAATGCCTATCGGCACCTATATTTGAAATGCCTATCGGCTTCTATATCTGAAATGCCTATCGGCACCTATTTTTAAAATGCCAATCGGCAACTATATCTTA
This sequence comes from Venustoraphidia nigricollis, assembly GCA_034508555.1. NCBI lineage: Eukaryota > Metazoa > Arthropoda > Insecta > Raphidioptera > Raphidiidae > Venustoraphidia > Venustoraphidia nigricollis. Next base: position 176,858 of record JAVRKA010000316.1, read on the forward strand.
AATGCCTATCGGCACCTATATCTGAAATGCCTATCGACACCTATATCTGAAATGCCTATCGACACCTATATCTGAAATGCCTATCGACACCTATATCTGAAATGCCTATCGACACCTATATCTGAAATGCCTATCGACACCTATATCTGAAATGCCTATCGACACCTATATCTGAAATGCCTATCGACACCTATATCTTAAATGCCTATCGACACCTATATCTGAAATGCCTATCGACACCTATTTTTGAAATGCCTATCGGAAACTACATCTGAAATGCCTATCAGCTTCTATATTTGAAATGCCTATCGGCAACCATATCTGGAATGCCTATCGGCACCTATATTTGAAATGCCTATCGGCTTCTATATCTGAAATGCCTATCGGCACCTATTTTTAAAATGCCAATCGGCAACTATATCTGAAATGCCTATCGGCACCTATATATGAAATGCCTATCGACACCTATATCTGAAATGCCTATCGACACCTATATCTGAAATGCCTATCGACACCTACATCTGAAATGCCTATCGACACCTATATCTAAAATGCCTATCGACACATATATCTGAAATGCCTATCGACACCTATATCTGAAATGCCTATCGACACGTATATCTGAAATGCCTATCGACACCTATTTTTGAAATGCCTATCGGAAACTACATCTGAAATGCCTATCAGCACCTATATTTGAAATGCCAATCGGCAACCATATCTGGAATGCCTATCGGCACCTATATTTGAAATGCCTATCGGCTTCTATATCTGAAATGCCTATCGGCACCTATTTTTAAAATGCCAATCGGCAACTATATCTGAAATGCCTATCGGCACCTATATCTGAAATGCCTATCGACACCTATATCTGAAATGCCTATCGACACCTATATCTGAAATGCCTATCGACACCTATATCTCAAATGCCTATCGACACCTATATCTGAAATGCCTATCGACACCTATATCTGAAATGCCTATCGACACCTATATCTGAAATGCCTATCGACACCTATATCTGAAATGCCTATCGACACCTATATCTGAAATGCCTATCGACACCTATTTTTGAAATGCCTATCGGAAACTACATCTGAAATGCCTATCAGCACCTATATTTGAAATGCCTATCGGCAACCATATCTGGAATGCCTATAGGCACCTATATTTGAAATGCCTATCGGCTTCTATATCTGAAAAGCCTATCGGCACCTATTTTTAAAATGCCAATCGGCAACTATATCTGAAATGCCTATCGGCACCTATATCTGAAATGCCTATCGACACCTATATCTGAAATGCCTATCGACACCTATATCTGAAATGCCTATCGACACCTATATCTGAAATGCCTATCGACACCTATATCTGAAATGGCTATCGACACCTATATCTGAAATGTCTATCGACACCTATATCTGAAATGCCTATCGACACCTATATCTGAAATGCCTATCGACACCTATTTTTGAAATGCCTATCGGAAACTACATCTGAAATTCCTATCAGCACCTATATTTGGAATGCCTATCGGCAACCATATCTGGAATGCCTATCGGCACCTATATTTGAAATGCCTATCGGCTTCTATATCTGAAATGCCTATCTGCACCTATTTTTAAAATGCCAATCGGCAACTATATCTGAAATGCCTATCGGCACCTATATCTGAAATGCCTATCGACACCTATATCTGAAATGCCTATCGACACCTATTTCTGAAATGCCTATCGACACCTATATCTGAAATGCCTATCGACACCTATATCTGAAATGCCTATCGACACCTATATCTGACTTGCCTATCGACACCTATATCTGAAATGCCTATCGACACCTATATCTGAAATGCCTATCGACACCTATATCTGAAATGCCTATCGACACCTATATCTGAAATGCCTATCGACACCTATTTTTGAAATGCCTATCGGAAACTACATCTGAAATGCCTATCAGCACCTATATTTGAAATGCCTATCGGCAACCATATCTGGAATGCCTATCGGCACCTATATTTGAAATGCCTATCGGCTTCTATATCTGAAATGCCTATCGGCACCTATTTTTAAAATGCCAATCGGCAACTATATCTGAAATGCCTATCGGCACCTATATCTGAAATGCCTATCGACACCTATATCTGAAATGCCTATCGTCACCTATATCTGAAATGCCTATCGACACCTATTTTTGAAATGCCTATCGGAAACTACATCTGAAATGCCTATCAGCACCTATATTTGAAATGCCTATCGGCAACCATATCTGGAATGCCAATCGGCACCTATATTTGAAATGCCTATCGGCTTCTATATCTGAAATGCCTATCGGCACCTATTTTTAAAATGCCAATCGGCAACTATATCTGAAATGCCTATCGGCACCTATAACTGAAATGCCTATCGACACCTATATCTGAAATGCCTATCGACACCTATTTCTGAAATGCCTATCGACACCTATATCTGAAATGCCTATCGACACCTATATCTGAAATGCCTATCGACACCTATATCTGAAATGCCTATCGACACATATATCTGAAATGCCTATCGACACCTATATCTGAAATGCCTATCGACACCTATATCTGAAATGCCTATCGACACCTATATCTGAAATGCCTATCGACACCTATTTTTGAAATGCCTATCGGAAACTACATCTGAAATGCCTATCAGTACCTATATTTGAAATGCCTATCGGCAACCATATCTGGAATGCCTATCGGCACCTATATTTGAAATGCCTATCGGCTTCTATATCTGAAATGCCTATCGGCACCTATTTTTAAAATGCCAATCGGCAACTATATCTGAAATGCCTATCGGCACCTATATCTGAAATGCCTATCGACACCTATATCTGAAATGCCTATCGACACCTATATCTGAAATGCCTATCGACACCTATATCTGAAATGCCTATCGACACCTATATCTGAAATGCCTATCGACACCTATATCTGAAATGCCTATCGACACCTATATCTGAAATGCCTATCGACACCTATATCTGAAATGCCTATCGACACCTATTTTTGAAATGCCTATCGGAAACTACATCTGAAATGCCTATCAGCACCTATATTTGAAATGCCTATCGGCAACCATATCTGGAATGCCTATCGGCACCTATATTTGAAATGCCTATCGGCTTCTATATCTGAAATGCCTATCGGCACCTATTTTTAAAATGCCAATCGGCAACTATACCTGAAATGCCTATCGCCTACTATATCTGAAATGCCTATCGACACCTATATCTGAAATGCCTATCGACACCTATATCTGAAATGCCTATCGACACCTATATCTGAAATGCCTTACGACACCTATATCTGAAATGCCTATCGACACCTATATCTGAAATGCCTATCGACACCTATATCTGAAATGCCTATCGACACCTATATCTGAAATGCCTATCGACACCTATTTTTGAAATGCCTATCGAAAACTACATCTGAAATGCCTATCAGCACCTATATTTGAAATGCCTATCGGCAACCATATCTGGAATGCCTATCGGCACCTATATTTGAAATGCCTATCGGCTTCTATATCTGAAATGCCTATCGGCACCTATTTTTAAAATGCCAATCGGCAACTATATCTGAAATGCCTATCGGCACCTATATCTGAAATGCCTATCGGCACCTATATCTGAAATGCCTATCGACACCTATATCTGAAGTGCCTATCGACACCTATATCTGAAATGCCTATCGACACCTATATCTGAAATGCCTATCGACACCTATATCTGAAATGCCTATCGACACCTATATCTGAAATGCCTATCGACACCTATATCTGAAATGCCTATCGACCCCTATTTTTAAAATGCCTATCGGAAACTACATCTGAAATGCCTATCAGCACCTTTATTTGAAATGCCTATCGGCAACCATATCTGGAATGCCTATCGGCACCTATATTTGAAATGCCTATCGGCTTCTATATCTGAAATGCCTATCGGCACCTATTTTTAAAATGCCAATCGGCAACTATATCTGAAATGCCTATCGACACCTATATCAGATATGCCTAACGACACCTATATCTGAAATGCCTATCGACACCTATATCTGAAATGCCTATCGACACCTATATCTGATATGCCTAACGACACCTATATCTGAAATGCCTATCGACACCTATTTTTGAAATGCCTATCGGAAACTACATCTGAAATGCCTATCAGCACCTATATTTGAAATGCCTATCGGCAACCATATCTGGAATGCCTATCGGCACCTATATTTGAAATGCCTATCGGCTTCTATATCTGAAATGCCCATCGGCACCTATTTTTAAAATGCCAATCGGCAACTATATCTGAAATGCCTATCGGCACCTATATCTGAAATGCCTATCGACACCTATATCTGAAATGCCTATCGACACCTATATCTGAAATGCCTATCGACACCTATATCTGAAATGCCTATCGACACCTATATCTAAAATGCCTATCGAGACCTATATCTGAAATGCCTATCGACACCTATATCTGAAATGCCTATCGACACCTATTTTTGAAATGCCTATCGGAAACTACATCTGAAATGCCTATCAGCACCTATATTTGAAATGCCAATCGGCAACCATATCTGGAATGCCTATCGGCAGCTATATTTGAAATGCCTATCGGCTTCTATATCTGAAATGCCTATCGGCACCTATTTTTAAAATGCCAATCGGCAACTATATCTGAAATGCCTATCGGCACCTATATCTGAAATGCCTATCGACACCTATATCTGAAATGCCTATCGACACCTATATCTGAAATGCCTATCGACACCTATATCTCAAATGCCTATCGACACCTATATCTGAAATGCCTATCGACACCTATATCTAAAATGCCTATCGACACCTATATCTGAAATGCCTATCGACACCTATATCTGAAATGCCTATCGACACCTATATCTGAAATGCCTATCGTCACCTATTTTTGAAATGCCTATCGGAAACTACATCTGAAATGCCTATCAGCACCTATATTTGAAATGCCTATCGGCAACCATATCTGGAATGCCTATCGGCACCTATATTTGAAATGCCTATCGGCTTCTATATCTGAAATGCCTATCGGCACCTATTTTTTAAATGCCAATCGGCAACTATATCTGAAATGCCTATCGGCAACTATATCTGAAATGCCTATCGACACCTATATCTGAAATGCCTATCGACACCTATATCTGAAATGCCTATCGACACCTATATCTGAAATGCCTATCGACACCTATATCTGAAATGCCTATCGACACCTATTTTTGAAATGCCTATCGGAAACTACATCTGAAATGCCTATCAGCACCTATATTTGAAATGCCTATCGGCAACCATATCTGGAATGCCAATCGGCACCTATATTTGAAATGCCTATCGGCTTCTATATCTGAAATGCCTATCGGCACCTATTTTTAAAATGCCAATCGGCAACTATATCTGAAATGCCTATCGGCACCTATATCTGAAATGCCTATCGACACCTATATCTGAAATGCCTATCGACACCTATTTCTGAAATGCCTATCGACACCTATATCTGAAATGCCTATCGACACCTATATCTGAAATGCCTATCGACACCTATATCTGAAATGCCTATCGACACCTATATCTGAAATGCCTATCGACACCTATATCTGAAATGCCTATCGACACCTATATCTGAAATGCCTATCGACACCTATATCTGAAATGCCTATCGACACCTATTTTTGAAATGCCTATCGGAAACTACATCTGAAATGCCTATCAGTACCTATCTTTGAAATGCCTATCGGCAACCATATCTGGAATGCCTATCGGCACCTATATTTGAAATGCCTA